>CAUYPK010165585.1:0-47250 GCA_963574355.1 Loris lydekkerianus | reverse complement strand
TGACCATCCCTTCACCTTGAGTCTATATTTGTCTTTTAATGTAAGATGCGATTCTTGGATGCAGCAGATATCTGGCTTTAGTTTTTGTATCCAGTCAGCCAACCTGTGCCTCCTTAGAGAACAGTTTAAACCATTCACATTAATTGAGAATATTGATAAGCCTTTCGAGAGTCCGGTGGACATTTTTAATCTTTTTGCGACTGTGGAAGTTGGAATTTGATCAAAATTTCTTGGGTGGGTTTATTTTTGTGGTGGCGGATTAAACTGGCCTTTATGGAGGATAGGTTTGAGAATATACTGGAGAGATGGTTTATTTATGGCAATTTGTTCAACGTTTAATTTCTCCATCATAAATGAAACTCAGTTTAGCTGGGTATAGGATCCTGGTTGAAAGTTATTTTTTTTTTAGGAGATTAAAAGTTGATGACCATCCTCTTCTAGCTTGAAAGGTTTCAACACAGAGATCTGCACTTATTCTAATAGTCTTCCCCTTGTAGGTAATGGTTTTCTTTTGTATGACAGCTTTCAGAATTTTCTCCTTCATATTAACTTTAGTGAAATTGATTATGATGTGTCTGGTGGATGTCTTATTTGGGTTGAGTCATGCTGGAGTTCTGAAACTGTCTGCTATCTGAATTTCAGAATCTCTTGGCATGTCTGTAAAGTTCTCCTTCATAATGTCATGGAGAAGAGACTCTGTTCCTTGTGAAGCCACTTTGTTGCTTTCAGGGATCTCTATAGGATGATTATTGGCTTTCTTCAAATTATCCCAGAGCTCTCTGAGAGAGTGATCTGTTTTTGCCCTCCATTTTCCTTCCTCTTTGAGAGTTTGGGAGTGTTCAAAAGCTTTGTCTTCAAAGACAGAAATCCTTTCTTCTGTTTGCTCCATTCTGTTACAGAGGGATTCTACTGTGTTTCTCAGATCTTGGAGGGCTCCAACTTCTTGTCTCAATGTGTCAAAATCTTTGGTCTTTTGGTCTTTGAATTTGTTGAATTCTTGAGATATCTTTTGGGTTACTGCTTGGAGTTCTAATTCAATCTTATTTGCTATCCAGATTCTTAATTCAATTTCTGACATCTCAGCTATTTGTTTGTGCATGGATCTTGTGCTGTGTCTGCCCTTGGGGGAGTTGATCTACTCTGATTGTTCATATTGCCTGAGTTTTTCTGTTGATTTCACCTCATGATTGTTTTTCACCATTGCCTCTGGCCGTCCTGAGAGTTGGGGAAGTGTCTCTCCAAGATTAGACCCTAGTGGGATTACTCTCTTGTTGCTGGATCTTTGTAGGAAGTGACCCTGTGTAGTTCCTCTGGGGCTGCCCGAGCTAGGGACTTCTGGTTGTGGAAGCAGCTCTGGCGTGTGACACATTGGGATCCAGCAATGGGGTGGGAGGTGATGCGCAGAGTTCTGGGAGTGCCTGGTGCCCAGTGACTTTGGCACAGAGAGCCCAAGGCTCCAGCAGTCTCTGGCCTGGGGAAGGGCTCTGAGCAGTGGGGTGGGGGCTCCAGAAGGCACGCAGGTACCAGTATCTCTGTCCAGATGAAGGGCCAGTGTGGAGGCCTGGAGGACACAGGAGGGAGGACACAGGGTTGCGGGGCTCTAGCAGTTCCTGGTCAGGGCATGCGGAGGCCCGGTGGCTGCGGGTCATGGGTCAGGGGTTGTGGCACCACTCTTATGGAGGTCTGGGCAGCACCAAGCCCAGGAGTTTGAGGTTGGTATGAGTTGTGACACCATGGCACTCTACCCAGTGCAACAGCCTCAGTCTCCAGTGTGCCAAAACCCGGTCTCACTCTGCCCCTAAGGCGTAAGGCGTAAGGCTGTAAGGCAGCTCAGTCCCTGCCTTTAGGCTGCTCAATCACTAGGTTACTAGATCCCACCTGATCCTTGCTCTGGGACCCTGAGGGCAGAGCTTGCCAGGACAGTTCTCTCACAGTGGCTCCCTGCGACCCAGCTCAGTGGCTCAGTCTGGGGCCCTAGACAATGCCCAAAGTTCTCTGCACTCCTACTCAAGCTCTCCCCAAAGCAGTTCAACTTAGTGCTAAGTCCAAAAACACTGAAACAGTTCATAGGTAAGGCCTTTCTGGTTTGCAGTCTCAGTGCTGCTTGTACTTACAGTTGCCAGCGGGATTAGGTCGATTGAACACACACAACCACTTGCCAGTTTTCCACTGTTTTTGTCCTCCTCTTGGGGTCCAGAAGTCCCTTGCTGACTCCTTGTATCCTCAAAGGGATGATTATAGGCAGATACCACCAGCCAGAGATGCCTGGAGTCTTATCTTCCCAGACTCACCATGCCCAGTTGCAGGGAAGCTATTATTACTCGGCCGCCATCTTTAATCCATCCTCAAACCTCACAATTCCTAAAATCCCTGCATACTATTATGTGAGAGACTCTTGGGAAGAGCATTTGGAAGATGGAAGTGGGACAGAGGTCTCTCCTCTCCAGGGCATCTGCAGCTAGGGATGTGGACCTACCTGAGATTCAGAGTGGCCTTTGGGAAGCCCTCACTATCCACCCATTTCACTTCTGCAGACTGGTAGTCTGTGGGAGCTTCTGAAAATTGCTGGAGAACTACTTTTTTTTTTTTTAAGTCTTTGAGAAGCCCTCCTTTGGAGCTTCAGGCTGAGGGCAGTACTTTTTAGTGAAAGCTTATCAGTTCTTCAGTCTCTTTGATCTCCCAGGATTGGGATAAGCCTGTAGTTCTCAGGTTCTGTAACATGCATAATGGCACCTCCTCTTTTCTGCATGAACCTAATTTGGCTCTGGTTTTATTGTCTTCTCTCTTTGGGTTCCTAGTTATCTTTTATTCTTGGACATTGTGTTGGTGAGAGTACATTTTAGAAATAGTTTGGGTGAAGTGAGAATTTAGGTTTGCTCATGCCAAACAATGAGTGCCATTAGATGTCCAGAGTCTCATTAATTCTGTTCCAGAAATCAAAGGGGTTTGAAGAGATCTGCAGGTGGTGATGCACCTCTTTTTTCTGCTCACACTTAATCCTTGGGTTCAGCCTTGAAATGACAATGAAAACAGCATATTTTCAAGGTCTATGATGGGTCCGGCCCTGTTAAAATTGTCTTTGGTGGTAGTAATGGTACTAGTTAATTAGTTTGTGATTACAAGTTGTCATTGATGGCTTACAGTTTATTGCTTCAATATCATTTATGAAACACAACTTGCTGATCATGCATAAGAGATTTCAGTGTGATTAAAGAGATTAGTTTTACAGTATATGTAGAAGATAAATCTTCAAAAAATAATTTTATGATAAGAGTCTTTTCAAGTCAAACAAAAAAGCTAGAAAACAAAAAGAGAAAGATTTTAATTAAGCCCTATTTATTTTTATTGTTGCTATATATTTTATTTAGAATCTTATTTTTATACATTTATTTTTGTCTAGACCAATATCTAGAAAAGTTTTTTTTTTTTTTTTTTCCCCTGCATTTTCTTCTAGTGTTTTTAGAGCTTCAAGTCTTACATTTAAGTCTTTAATTGCCTTGAGTTAATTTCTGGATATGGTAAGAGATAGAGACCTTTTTTGTTTTTTTATACTTTATTGAACATCATTTGTTTGTAGCTATAATGTTTTGACTGAAAATGTGCTGAATTTGTAAACCACGTTGGTCAGTATTTTAACAATGTTGACTCTTCTGATCCATCAGCATGGGATGCTTATCCATTTGTTTATGTGATCCTTGATTTCTTTTGCCAGTGTTTTATAATTCGTGTTCTAGAGATTTTTCACCTTCTTGGTTAAGTTTATTACTAACCAATAGCTACTTTTGTGGCTATTGTAAATGTATTAAGTTCTTGATTTGAATCCCAGGCTTAATGACTATTAGTATTAGAAATGATACTGATTTGTGTATATTGATTTTATAACTTGAGACTTCGATGAATTTATTTATCAATTCTAGGAGTCTTTTGGTAGAGACTTCAGAGTCTTCTAGATATAAGATCATATTGTTGGCAAACAGGGATAGTCTGTTCCAGTCTTTGCTGACTGAGATGCCTGTTATTCCTTTCTCTGGCCTGACCAGTCTGGCTGGGACTTCCAGTATTATTTTGAATGGAAGTGGTAACAGTGTGAACCCTTTTCTTGTTTTGTTTCAGTTCTTAAAGGGGATGCTTTCGACTTTTTCTCGTTCAGCATGATGTTGGCTGTAGATTTGTCATGTGTTTTTTTATTATTTTGAGGTGTGTTCCTTCTATGCCTAGTTTGTTGAAGGTTTTAATCATGGAAGATACTGGATTTTATTGAATGCTTTTGCTAAATCTATTGAGATGATCATTTAGTCTGTGTTTTTACCTCTGTTTATGTGATGAATCACATTTTTTTGATTTGTGTGTTTTCAGCTATCCTTGCATCCTTGAGATGAAAGCAGCTCAATCAAGGAATTTTCCTTTTGATATGCTATTGAATTCAGTTTGATAGTATTTTGTTGAAGATTTTTGGATGTGTTCATAAAGGGTATTGGTATATAGTTTTCTTTTTTGGGTGTGTCCTTTCATGGCTTTGGTATCCAGGTGAAACTTGTTTCATAGAATGAATTAAGGAGGATTCCCTCCTTCTCAGTGGTATGGAATAATTTTAGTAGAACAGAAGCAAGTTCTTTATAGGTCTGGAAGAATTTGGCTGGGTATCCATAGGGTCTGGGTCTTTTTTTTTTTTTTTTTTTTTTGTTTGGTGGGAGATATTTTATTATTCTTTCAATTTTGCTATTCATTATTGGTCTGTTCAGAATTTCATTAATTCCTGATTCAGGCCTGGGAGGTGGCATTTTTCGAGGAAGTTATTTATGTGCAGTAGGTCTTCTAGTCTTTGTTGGTAGAGTTTTTCATAGTAGTCATGAATCATATTCTGTAGTTCTGTGGTGTCATTTGTAATATCTCCTTTCGCTTTCTTTCTTTTTTGTTTGGAAAGACTTTTTATTTAAATTTTTCTCTTTGAAGGGAGTCATAAGAAATTGAGAAAATAGGAAGAGGTGCTAGTGATTGGAAAGATGGGGAGGAAATTCTGAAGATTTATAGCTCTGATTTTCAGTAGGAGTTTGAGAATGAAGAACTCTAAGAGCTGTTTGATTCATGTTGCACAATCCTGAAATCCAGGAGTCTCCTGGTAGGAAACTCCATGGAGACTACAGGCTAAAACTTCTTGCCAGTGTCAGTCCCACAAGGAACTCAGTAAGTCAACAAAAGGAAGTTGGGATGCTGCTTCTATGTATTGCTTTATTTTTGTGTTAAAGAGATACTTTTAGTATTTATATTAATATCTTAAAAAATTTTGTTCATATATATATTTATGTATATATATATATATATATACATATACATATACATAATATATACTTTCAGATTAATATAAGGGTATTTACATTAGGTACCATTGTTATATTTGTCAGGTAAAGTCAGAGTTGCAGTAGAGTCCTTCCTCCAGGTGGTGTGCCATTTACCTTTACACTGAACCTGTTAGGTAGGGGCTTACTAAAAACCCTCCCCTCTTTTCCTCTCTCCTCACCTCCCCTCCTTTTTCATTTCTGATTGAGCTTATTTGAGTTGTTTCTTTTCTATTTCTGGTTCATTTATCTAGTGGTCTATCACTTTTGTTTATCTTTTCAAAGAGCCAATTTTTTGTTTCTGTTTTTGTTTTTTCTTTAGTTTCCATTTCATTCAGTTCTGCTCCAAGGTTTGTTATTTCTTTTCTTCAGCTGGCTTTGGGTTTACTTTGTTTTTCTTCCAGTTTCTTGAGGTGTGACATTAGGTTGTTAATTTGTGATCTTTCCGTCTTTTTGACGTAAGTATTTAAGACTATGAACTCACCCTTCAGCACTGCTTTTTCTATATCCCTGTTAGCTTTTGTCTTTTCTATCCTTCAGTTAAAAAAAACCAAAACTTAATTTCCTTCTTATTTTCATTATTGACCCAAGAATTGTTCAGCAGCAGGTTGTTTAATTTCTATGATTGTTTTGTAGATTTTAGAGTTCCTGTTGGAGCTGATTTCTAGTTTTATTCTACTGTGATCTAAGAAGATAAATGGAATGATTTCAATTTTTAAAGATTTGCTGAGATTCATTTTATAACCTGATATATGATCTATCTTGTAAAATGCTCCACATGCTGATGGGCAAATTTATTTGTAAATATGTGTTAGGTTCATTTGTTCTAGGGTCTCATTTAAGTTCAGTGTTTCATTGTTGATTTTCTGCCTTAAGGATTTGTCTATTCCTGTCAATGGAGTGTTGAAATTTCCAGCTATTATAATACTACTGTTTATTTCCTTGCTTAGATATAGAAACATTTGTTTTATGAATCTATAGTTCCTATGTTAGGTACATATATATTTAGCATTGTTCTATCTTCTTGCTGAATTGTTCCCTTTATCATTTATAATGACGGTCTTTGTCTATTTTATTTTTTACCATTGTTAATTTAAAGTCTATTTTATTTGGTATGAGAACAGACACTCCTGATCATTTTGGTTTCCATTTGCATATATTTTTCCCCATCCATTGACCTTGAATCTGTGGGAATTCTTGCAAGTTAGTTTGCTTTGTTGAAGACCGTATATTTTGGGGTTGCTTTTCCACCCATTTAATTTATGACATTCAAATGGAAGAGATTATTTGTGTTCAATGTTAGCATTGATATGTGAGATTCTGTTCCTTCTATCATGCTGAATGTTACCTACTTGCTTTGTTTTCTCCCTTGTATGACTGCTTTGTAAGAGCTGTGAGCTTTTAACTTCCAGGTGTTTTTACACTGGTGGGTATTAATTATTCTGTTCTATGTAGAGAGAATTTTTAAGGAACTTGATTAAACTAAAAAGTTTCTGCACAGAAAAGGAAATAATCAACAGAGCAAAAAGATAACTTATAGAATGGGAGAAAATGTTCACAAATAATACATCTGGCAAAGGGCAAATATCTAGACCAATGATTTTCAATGGGGAAAAAATGCATGCAAATGGAAACCAAAGTGAACAGGAGTGCCTATTTTCATACCAAATAAAATAGACTTTAAATTAACAATGGTAAAAATAAAATAGACAAAAACAGTTATAAATGATAAAGGGAACAAGTCAGCAAGAAGATAGAACAATGCTAAATACATATGTACCTAAAATAGGACCTATAGATTCATAAAACAAATGTTTCTAGATCTAAGCAAGGAAATAAACAGTAGTATTATAATAGCTGAACAGAAAATAAGTCAATATCAAAAAGACACATATACCCAAATGTTTACTGCAGCACAATTCACAATTGCACAGATATGGAACCAATCTAAGTATCCATCAACTGATAAGTGAACCAAGAAAATATAGAATATGTATACATCAGCCATAGAAAGAAATGAAATAATATCTTTTGCAGCAACTTGGATCTACTTGGAGACCATTATCCTAAATGAAGTATCTCTGGCATGGAAAAATAAACCTCACATGTTCTCATTTGTAAGTGGGTCCCAAACAAGAGAGATATATGGTCAGAAAGCAGAGTAATGGACATTAAAAACTGGGTGAAGGGAGGAGAATGGGATTAGAGGTGAATGATAAAGTTCTACCTGTTGGGTAAAATGCACACTATTCTGGTGATGGGTACACGGAAAACCCTGACTTTAGAATGATGCATTTCATCAATGTCACAAACAAATACTTGTAGCCTGTAATTTTTTTGAAATTATAAACAGAGAGAAAATAGAAATTATAGTATATAAAAATTGAGCATTTCTGTGCCTTAAAAATAACATGAAGTTAAAAGAAAAATTAGAGACTGGGGGTATTTTAGATATACATAAGTGTGTATTTATGTATCATCTATTACTTCCTCAACTGCACTATTATTTTATTTTAAATTTTCTTACTTTGTACTTTTTCCCTTTCCTTCTTTTGTTTTGGTCTTAGCTTATTCTCTCTATAACTTTATACTCAGCCTTTATGGATTCAAAGATTTCTTGCCACTGAGGATGTGGAATAATTTTCTAAAAGATTTATTCATTAATTCAATACATATTTATTGAATGCTCACTATCAGCTGTACAAATGTTTTAAGAGCTGAAGATACAACAGTTTATGAGGAAGACAAATGTTTTTATTTTGGTAGTAAATCACTGTAAGGGTTCTATTTGTCTTCTGAATCTCCAAATATTTCCTTTTTAGTGTCCTGTAGTGCCTAGCAATTGTGAGTTAACTTTTATTTCTGTTTTTTAATATTTGAACACAAGGAGAACAAGGTTCACCTAGTAAATGCTGATGGAAGAACCCTGACATTGTTTTTGACTTCAGCTTTCTGGGTTCAGGTGCTTGTTGGTTCAGTCCCCCCACCTTGTGTTTAACTGGATAATTTATGGAGGAGTTAGCTCCTCACCCAGTTCCCTGGGTTAGCAGTCAGATGCACAGGGAAGCGTCTCCTAGGCCGGCCTACTACCTACTTTTATAAACAAATGTGATGAAAACCAAAATCATTACTACTCATTTTTTTTTTTAAATCATTTTCTATGTCTAGTCATTTCTCTGGAAATTTTCCGTTTTATGGAAAAGAAGTACAATTGTACTAGGAAGTACAATTACCAAAAAATGTGTGCAAAGTTTGAGATTGAGGGTGTGAGAAGCAACATTCTGGTTGCTTCAAGAGCAGAACACTCATAGAGGAAGAGCTGCTGCCAAAATTTTGCTTCAGTAGACTTTATATTTTGAACAAGGGATTTGATGAAGAGTTGAATAGTTACCTTACTTTAGACAAGAGCATGATGCAAGTCTTTTACCAATTGTGTTTTTTTATTTGCATGATACTATTCTGGTAGATGTTTGCCTCTTTGCAAGTACTTCACTTGTAAGTGGTGATGGAGTGGGTCATATAAAAAAGACTACCTGGATGCCATCTGTCCCTTCAGGTTCATTTTTAGTTTTATTTTTTATGCTATACTTTCTCATAACTACTTTTACTGGTATTCATAAGTAAATATATTGGTATTTAATTATGCATATGTTAGATTTGCAAAATTCTGAAAGATATGTAATCAAGTAGGTCATGACATAATTCCATTCTCTAGACAATTACATATTCATATAAAATCCTCATAGCTATTCAGTTTGAAAGATGAAAGGTGCACTTTTTTTTTTTTTTTCTAAAATTACAATAAGAATGGAAAGCATTTTTCTAAAGATTATCTTGACAGGTCTTTAAACTTTTATTTTCTGTTATTTTGAGAATTTATTTTTTCTGTACTTCAAAAGTAATTAAGTTTATTATTCAGATAAAGAAAAAAGTAGAATAAAACTCACTTATTTTTTACTTTGTAATGTTATAGGATTATGTTTGACTTTACTCTAAGGTTGCTTATACAATAAAGATTAGAAGGAAAGGTTCAGGGGCTTAATATTTTAGTTTCAGATCTATAACTTTTTACATTATCTATAAAATGGGGATAATATTATCCACCATATAGGTACAATAATTGAGATAATACATATAAAGTTCTTTAAAACGTCTTGGTCCACAAGAGGCACTTAATAAATGCTGGCTATCGTTGTAGTTTCCTTGATAAACATAAGTTCTTTAATGTTTAGTTTTATAAAACATTTTTACTTAATATCATAGTATGGGCATCTTATAAAATATTCTTCTACAACCTAATTTAAAAGGCTCAATAATAGACATTGTTTTGATATATCACTTAATTTCTGTAGATAATTTGCTTTTAACTTTTTAGAATTAAACACTGTATCAGTTTCTTATTGCTGCTTTGGCATATTATCACAAATTTAGTAACTTAAAATCACACATTTTTATTGTCTTTAAAGTTCTGGTGGTCAGAAGTCTAAAGTCAAGGTCTTGTCAGAGTTGTATTCTCTCTAGCAGCTCCAAGGGTGATTCCATTTCCCTGCCTTCCCAACTCCTAAATGTTGCCTGCATCTCTAGGCTCATGCTTCTTCCTCTAGGAAGTGCATTACTCCACTCTTTTTTTGTCACTTTTTTTTCCTGACTTTTGACAACACCATATATATACTGTGTGATTACATTGGGCCCCTCTAGATAATTCAGGATAATCTTCCTACTCAAGAAACTCAATCATGTCCGCAAAATCCTTTTGGCATGAAACACAACCTACTCACAGATTCTAGGGCTTGGAAAGTAGGTATCTTTGGAGGGTCTAATTTATTCAGCCAACCACATACATCAAACTGAGATAAATATCTTCAAAGAAATAAAGTTCTGGGTACCATTTGTTATTTCCAAGAGTATATTTTAAAACACAAAGTTACTGATCAAATAATATACCCACTTAAGATTTTTACTCAATATTGGCCTATTTTACATTTAGAGAAAGCCTAATTGAATGAGTATTATCTAATTCAATCCAAGAATATTGACCATTATTTTATGACAGCTGTATTTTAAGTTAATATTAAACATTTGGACTTTCCAAATGTTTTTAATCATCTTAACACTAGACTTTAAGTTTGTTTTTCTTTTCTTCCTCTCCTTATTTGTTTTTATTCCATTAAATACGATTTGCTCTTCTATCAATCCTATAATAGCTATTCCATAAAATCTAGGCGACAAAAATAAGTGAGATATTGTAACTTCCAAAGGAAAAAGAAGTAGAAATAAATCTGAGATTTGCTAGAGCAATTCATAAGCAGTGTATCATAGGAAGCAAGAGTTCTCTTACAGTGCTTGTTATATAATGCAGACTTGGTATATTAAATTTCACTTTTAGACTCTGTCATGAATATAATTAATGAATTGGAATTGGAAAATAGGATATTATTGTTTCAAATCAAAGTATTTTGAGAAAAATGAACCAAAACACAAAACTCCTACTCCTTTCACCATGATAAACTAATAGGAGTACCTGGCCATCTCCTCCAAGATCAAAATTGCTAAAACCAAAGAAGGAAGTAGGAAATTTGAATTCTTGGAGTTAACATAAATAAAGAATTGGACTTGCATTATCCCAGGTACTTCCCCAGGCTCTGAACTGTTGAATACAGGAGGTATTGGAGGAGGATGGCCTCGGGGAATTTAACTTCCTCTAAGCTTCTTCCTTCATTCCCTTCGGACAATCATTCATTGATTTTTTTCTTTCACCGTCAAAATCATGGCCAACACCAAGAAGACATTGATTTATAGAATATTCAGGACTCTGAAAACATAATGAGTAAAACACAAACAACAGGAAAACAAAAGTGATGGGCTGGGAGATGAACAGGACAGATGGGGCTGGCTGACTGCCTCTGGCATCACCACACCTCTAGACTTGCCCTTTCTAGGGACTCCGGGCCGCTGAATTGAAATCCAAGAAGACAGTCTCCTTCTCAGGTAAGTGGGCCTCAAAAGCTGAAGAGCGAAGGATCAAAGAGGCTAGCTGAAGAATGACAGCAAAGGGGAGTTATCAATAGTGAGTGGGTGTTGGGAACTTTCTGCCTTGGCTCTCATCTTCACCCTGGCCTGACAGAGTGGCCAATATCTCCAGGGAAACAAGAGACCACAGACCAGATACAAGACATCTGAGTAATGTAACTATTGTAAAAGAAAGGTCTAAATTGAACAGTATGTAGCAATTGAAGCATAATAACTATAGTCACAATTTAAAATAAGTACATATGCATAATATGCATATTTATACTCAGGCAGGAAAGTTAAGATATCAGCAATGTGAAACTAGGAAATAACTCACATAATTGGAAATATTAGATAACAAGATATAAAAGATGAAATAAAGTATATGCTAGAAGGGATAAATACCACACTGGATATGCCTGAAGAATGAATTAGTGATTTGCAAGATAATATTTAAGAGCTTTTCTAGATGATAGGTCTAAATAACAAAGATATAGAAAAAAACATAAATTATAATAAAGACAAACTTAAAGAAAGATGGATGATCCATTTGGATATTTTGAGGTATTAAAGATTTCAGAAATTTACTAAAGTCATAGTATAAAATAATTCTTTAGGTATGGCTCACATCTGTAATCCTGTCTCAAAACAAAAAATTAGGTAATCAAAACATGAATACAAAACAATAAGTGTTTTGTAAATATAAAACAGAAGAGCAATAAGTATCAGGGGAAAAAAGAGAAGTAACTTTCCTCAGTAACATTTATTACGGAAGACAGAGAGACAGAAAGAGGGTGCAGAAGAGCAAGCACAAAAGTGCTACACCCTAGTTAAATTACAAGTTCATTACCAACAACTGAAAACGAAGTTCCTAAGTTTTACAAAATATTAATCAAATAGAGGTGGAGGAATCACAAAGGGATATAAGTCTGTGCTAAAATAGTGTTCTTATCACAGGGAATATGTAAATATTGGTAAATTTAAGAAATCAGAAGATTCAATAAACATACTATAGTTCTTCAGCTGATCACTTAACAACAAAAAAAAACATGTAGCTTTAAAATTAAAAGAATTAAACTAAAATATATCAAAGGAAAGAAAAAAGAGAGACAACTAAAAGGAGGAAAATAATTAAGCTCATATGTAATTAGAAAGAAAAACAGATACAGATTGATTGGTTTAAAAAACAAAATTTGATGATATGTTTTCTGCAAGGGACATTCCTAAAACAAGGCATACAAAAAATAAATGCTAACATTAGAAAAGATAGGGTAGTGATTTTAAACTCTAACAAAATAGAATTCGAGGCAAAAATATCACATAAGAAAACTGTGATTTTTCTTTTATAATGGAAAAGAAAAAATACAAAAAGAAGGCATGATATCATAAACATTTATACACCTATAAACACAGGCTCAAAACACAGAAATCAAAACCTTCCAGGAAGAAATTGGTAAATTAACAATTATCCTTTAAGCTTACCACACCCTACTTAGAAATCATCATCAGGTAGACAAAACAAGCAAATTATTCTCCGCACAGGACCTACAGCACATTTATTTATTTGTTTGTTTGTTTATTTATTTATTTAGTGAGACAGGGTCGCACTTTGTCATCTGCAGGGGAGTGCCATGGCATCATAGCTCACAACAACCTCAAACTCTTGGGTTCAAGCCATTCTCTTGTCTCAACCTCCCAAGCTGCTGGGACTACAGGTGCCTGCCACAACACCCAGCTATTTTTAGAGGCTGGGTCTCGCTCTGGCTCAGGCTGGTCTCCAGCCTGTGAGCTCAGGCAATCCACCTGCCTTGGCCTCCCATAGTGCTAGGATTACAGGTGTGAGCCACAATGCCCAACCGAACATTTTAAAAGGTATAAATTAGATCATGTTGTTCTTTTCCTATCAAAATTCTTCTATAGTTTCCCATTGTTCATAGAATAGAATTCAGAAGATTCTTCAAGTCTCTGCATGATTTGTTTTTATCTTACTTTGTTCTTCTCTCTCCCCTGATAAATATATATTTTCAGCAAACTGGCCTTCAACTGGTACCTACTTGGAAGACAACAAGCCTCTTCTTGCCTTATAGTAGTGGAGTCTGCTGTTCCCTGTAGCTTTCACACCTGTCCAGCACTTTCGAAACATGCGCATCTCTCCTTAAGATATTTCTCTCTTTCCCAGAGACTCTTGTAAATCCATAATATATTTAAAACAAACAAACAGAAGATACCCATTTTCTTCATTATTTCTTAACACCAGCACTTTATTTCCTGGTGCCAAGGCCCTGTTACATTTTCTCCATGGCACGTTCACACCCCAACGGAGAGCTGGACACACACTATGCCAATGTATTACCTAGTGGGGCAGTGTAGGGGAGAGGGAAAAAACAGGCTTTGGGAACATGGATTTCCAACTTGACACTTGTGTAGCTTTGAAAACTCTTCTGGCCTCAGTTTCCTCATCTCTGAAAAGTATAGATTTTTAACAAGCAAGCTAGGTTGAGAGGATAAACTCACTCATGAGTTAATTCATGTGCAAATTTTCAGGAACAGTGTCCGGAATTTAGCAGATAAATTGGGGATGGCAACGAAGAAGACTGGATTCTCAACCCTTCTTTCTTAGCTCAATTGCCCTTGATAAAGAATTATCAGTATCACTACAAGCTGAAACCGCCACAGATGAAGTTCCTTGATTCCCTGCTCTTCCTTATTTCTTATAGTAAAACATGAGTGTTAGATACAGGTCAGAAAATCACTTGAACTTCATTTTGATTATTATGACAATGTTATCAGGCTTGCCAGATGAAAGCAATCGCCATCTCGGTATTGTTTCTATGCTCAGGCAAGTGGATGGTATGTGTGATGATTAAATAACACTGAATCTGTTCTGCCTCTTGCATAGAATTAATTTTGGTATAGCTTCCATTTCATTAGAGGAGCACTTTAAAACAGGTCAAGTGTAACCAAGACTAAATTGAAAATGCATTATTCTATTTTGGTAGGCCCTCTAAGCTGATGCATATTTAATGTAATTTTATAAGGAAGTTCAAATGTCAGGCAGACTCCTTTAAGGAAACAAATGCCCTAAATCTCACACTAGGTAATTTTAGAATAAACACTCAGTATATCTCCTATACTATCCTGGAGCATTTTCTGGGCAGAAAACAAGCTATTTGTCTGACTTATGTGGCCTAAAGCTGACAGTAATACCCTGAATATAGTTCTCTTTATTGGGCTTGTTTCTTTGGGATTTACTTTATGCTTTCAAAAATACCTTTATTTTTCTACATTTTCTTTCTCAGTATTGCATTCCTGGAATTATGGAAGTTTAACCAAATCTAGGTTCCTGCTTTAATGTTTGTCCACAGTATACAGAAACAATTTCACTTATCAGATTGTTCAATCAGCTAGATAATCACAGTAACTTTTAACTTTTCACTAAGTGTAAAAGGCAGGTCCTTATAGATAAAACAAGTTTTCCTGCGGTAGAAAACTCACTTCTCAAAACAAAACATTTTATTTCTACAAGTGCCCTGATTTTTCAAAAATGAGTTCATGGACTGATGAGTCATATATTTTGAGCATTTTCATTTGCCATAGTGGTGGCAGATTTAGGGGAGAGGGATGAAGCAAACCGTGGAGGCAGAAGTTGTACCCATAAAGAATTAAGTGTAGTGTTTGGGTCTCAAAACTTCCCAATCATTTGAAAGAGGAACTGGTTGAAATTATTTCCCTTCTCCTCAGAATGCTTCCAGGGAGTCCAAAATGAGAATTTCTGAGTCTCATGATTAATTTTGTGTCATAGATTTTAAAAGATCACTAGATTTTTCAGGGATATTGTATTAGGTATATAGATATCTAGTTTGATCCTTTCCCAAAAGAAAATCTGTAAGCATTTATGCTGCTACATCAAATTTTTTTTCTTTAAATTTTTTTTTAATTTATGTTTATGGGACACAAGTGAAACTTTGGTACATTGATATATTGCACTGTGGTGAAATCAGGGTGTTCAGCACATCCATCGCTTTCCTGGAACAGCGCATGTGTTTCCTCCCAGCAACCTCCCATCATCTCCCTCAACTATCCCAACTCTCCAAGTCTCCATTGTCCACTTTTCCATACTTTACATCCACATGTATGGAATACTTAGTTTCGACTTATACATGAGAATATGTGGTATTTGTCTTGTTTCACTTAAGATAACGGCCTACAGGTCTTCCCATGTTTCTTCAAAAGACATTATTTCATTCTTTTTTATGGCTGAATAGTATTCCATTGTGCATATACATGACATTTTTATTAACCAGTCCTCAGGGATGGTCATGTAGGTTGATTCTATATCTTTATTATTGCAACTAGTGCCACAATAAATGTATGAGTACAAGTATCTCTTTGATATAAAGATTTATTTTCCTATGGGTAGATACTCAGTAGTAGGATTCATGGATTGAATGCTACTTCTATTTATAGTTGTTTGAGACATCTCCATACTGTTTTCCTTAGATGTTGTACTGACTTAAATCCTCCACCAACAGTTTACGTTGAGTTTCCTTTCTCTCCTCTCCAATATATGTACTTGTCTTTTTAAAAATAGCCATTCTGATTTCTGTAAGATGATATGTTATTGTCACTTTAATTTGCATTTAGCAATGATTAGTGATGTTAAACATTCTTTTATGCTTTTTAGCCATTTGTCTTTTTTTGAGAAATGTCCATTCATAGCCTTACCTCACTTTTTTAATGGGATTATTTGGGGTTTGTTGATATGACTTCAACTGTCAGATGTATACTTTGAAAATACTTTTTCTTATTCCAGAGATTGTCTGTTCACTCTCTTAATGTCTTCTACTGTGAAAAAATCTTTTAGTTCAATGAAGTTCCATTTGTCTCTTTTTGGTTTCCTTACCTGTGTTTTTGAGGTCTGCATCATAATTTTTTTTGCCTAGACCCATGTCCAATAGAGTTTCCCTTTGGTTTTCTTTTAGTATTTTTTAGTTTCAGCTTTTACATTTAGGACACATTAAATTGATTTTTGTGTACAGTGAGAAACAGGGGTTCAGTTTCATTCTTCTGCATGTGGCCATCTGATTTTCCCAGCACCATTTATTGAAAAGGATATCCTTTCCCCAACTTATGTTCTTGTCAATTTTATCAAAGATCAGTTGGCTATAGTCTATGAATATAGTTCTGAGTTTTCTACAGAAAACTTTTGTTTACCTTATCCTTTAGTGTTATTTGAAGTCAAATTATGTGATACCTCCAGTGCTTCTTCTTAGGATTGTGGCTATTTCTTCTCTCCTTTGGTTCCAATGAACTTCAAAATTGTTTTCTATAATTCTATGAAAAGTGTCAGTGTTTTGATAGGAATTCCACTGATTGGTAGGAATTACTTTTGGCTACATGGTTATTTTAATGATATTAATTATTCTCATCCATGAGAATGGGAGGTTTTTCCATTTGTGTCATTTACAGTTTCTTTCATCAGTGTTTTACAGTTTTATGTATAAAGATTTTTCACCTCTTTGGTTAAATGTGTTTCTGTGTCTCTTATATTTTTTGTAGCCAGTGTAGATGTGATTGCCTTCTTGATTTGGTTCTTGGTGAAATCATTATAGTACAGGGTGGCCATAAAGTTCAAGTGCAATTTAAAATTTAAAACAAACTTTATGGCCACCCTGTATAGAAAGGCTACCAATTTCTGCATAATGATTGTGTAGCATGAAACTTTACTGAAATCATTTATCAAACAAAGAGTTTTTTGGTGGAGTCTGTAGAGTTTTTTGAGGTGTAAGATCATATCATCAGCAAACAGGGATAATTTGACTTACTCTTTTTTAGTTTGGATCCCTTTTATCTTTTTCTTGCCAGATTGCTCTGGTGAGGACTTCCAGTTGTATTATGAATAAGTGTGGTGAAGGTGGGAATCCTAGTCTTATTCCTGTTCTAAGAAGGAATGCTTTCATCTTTCCCCTAGTGAGTATGATGTTGTCTGTGGATTTATTGCATACAGCCTTCATTATTTTGAGTTATGTTTCTTCTTTGTCTAGTTTTTGAGGATTTACATCATGAAGGGATGCTGAATTGTTCTGAATTCTTTTTTCTGCTTCTATTGACCTGAGTGTATGGTTTTTGTCCTTATGTGATGGGAAGTATTATTACATTTATTGATTTGCATATGTTGAATCATCCTTGCATCCATGGTATAAAACCCACAAGAGTATGTTGTATTACCTTTTGATGTGCTGTTGGGTTTAGTTTGCTAGTATTTTGTTGAGGATTTTTGCATCTATGTTCATCAGGGATATTGGTCTGTAGTTTTGTCATTGTTGTGTTCTTGTCTGGATTTGGTGTCAGGGTGATACTGGCCTTGTAGAGTTAGTTAGGAAAAATTCTTTACGCTTTGATTTTTTGTAACAGTTTTAGAATGATTGGTATTAGTTCGTCTTTGTATGTTTTATAGAATTTGACTTTGAAACCATTTTGTCCTGGGGTTTTCTTTGTTGGGAGATTTTTTTTTTTTTTTTATTGTTAGGGATTCCTTGAGGGTACAAAGAACCAGGTTACACTGATTGCACTTGTTAGATAAAGTCCTTCTTATAATTGTGACCCATCCCCAAGAGGCATGTGATCTCAGTATTCCCTATTGGTCTTTTTAAGAAGACTACTTCCTGATTCAAACCTGATAGCTTTTAACATTCTAGAAATTTACTTATTTGCTCTAGGTTTTCTAGTCACTGAGTGTATAGTTGTACATAACAATCTCTTTTGTATTTTTGTAGTATCTGTTATAATGTTTTTTCAATTATTATAGTGTTTATTTAAACGTCTCTTCTTTTTTTAATTTATTTATTTTTATTGTTAAATCATAGCTGTGTACATTAGTGCAATCAAGGGGTACAATGTGCTGCTTTCATATACAATCTGAAGTTTTCTCATCAAACTGGTTAATCTGGCTAGTGGTTTATCAATTTTATTTATCTTTTTGAATAATCAGCTTTTCTTTTCCTTGGTCCTTTTTATTTTTATTTGGGGAGGGAATCTCTATTTTACTTAGTTCTGCTTTGATCTTTGTCATTTCTGTTCTGTCTTACTTTTCTTTTTCTTTCTTTCTTTTTTTTTTTTGAGGGGGGATAAGTTTAGGTTTGGTTTGTTCTTATTTCTGTGGTTCCTTGAAATGACACTTTAGGTTGTTAATTTGTGATCTACTTTTTTGATGTAGGCTTTTAATGCTATAAACTTTCCTCTTAGCACTACTCTTTATGTATCCCACAGGTATGAGTATGCAGTGTTTTTATTTTTTTTTTTTTGTAAAGAGTTTCAAATTTCCATCTTAATTTCTTTATTGAGGAGCATGTTGTTTAATCTACAGGTATTTGTATAATTCCTGAGAATTAAAAGTCTGAGAAAGTGTTTTAAATTTATGTCCATTTTGTCTAAAGTCTAATTTATGTCCAATGTTTCTCTGTTGATTTTCTGTTTAAATAATCTGTTCAGTGATGTAATTAAAGTGTTAATGTCCCTTACTATTATTATATTGTTGTTTATCCCTTTCTTTAGGCAGAGTAACGTTTGAATTGTGAATCTGGGTGCCCCAATGTTGGGTGCATATATGTTGGGGTTTTTTTTAATATCCTCTTGCTGAATAGATCTCTTTATTATTATGTAATTTCCTTTACTTGGTCTTTTCCTATTGTTTTAGTTTAAAGTCTGTTATATCTGATATAAGCATAGCTACTCCTGCCTGCTCTTGTTTTTTGTTTGTTTAGAGTGTCCTATCCACCCCTTTACATTCAATCTATATGTGTCTTTAGGAGTAAGAATTCTTAGAAGCAAATAGATTTTTTAAATCTCTTCTGCCAATTTTTATCTTTTTAGTGGAACATTTAATTCATTTATATTCGAGATTAATATTGGTATCTGAGGCTTTGTTCCTATAATATAGTTAATCATTTTCTATTGTTTTATACATTTTTCTTTTTTTTTTTTTCTTTCTTGTCTTTGTGGCTTGGTGAAATGTTGTTATGTTGTTATTTGATTTATTTCTTTCTCTCATTTGTGTGGTTGTTTTGTAAGACCTGTGACTTTTATATTTTTGTGTGTTTTCATGTTGGTAAATAATTGATCTTTCATTTCCATGTTTAAGGTTCCTTTGAGCACTTCCTGTAGAGCTGGCCTACTGGTGGCAAATTCCCTCAGCATTTGTTTGTTTTGGAAAGAATTTATTTCTCCATTTCTCCATTTATGAAACTTATTCTGGCATGATATGAAATTCTAGGCTGATAGTTCTTTTCTTTCGGCACTTAGAAAATGGCATCCCATTCTCTTGTAGCTAACAAGGTTTCTTCCAATGTCAGTCTGATAGGATTTCTTTTAAAGGTGATTCAACATTTTTCAATTCATAAAAAAATTCTTTCACTTTGACTTTAGACAGTCTGAATATATTATGCTGTGATAAAGTCTTTTTCTGTTTTGCAATGTATTTGCCTAGGAATCACTTGGTGTCTTGTATGTTCGTGTCTAACTCTCTTGCTAGACTTAGGAAGTTTCAATCAATTATTTCCTTAAATAAGTTTTCTAAAATTTTGATCTCTCTTCCTGCCTTGGAAATGTTGATTATTCATAAGTTCAGTCTTTATGTAGTCCTAGTTATCTTGAAGATTTTCTTCATTCTTTCTGTCTTTTTTCCCCTATTTTCATATATATTTTTTAAACTGAAAGACTTGCCTTCAATTTCTGAGATTGTTTCTTCTGCTTGGTCTAGTCTATTATTAAAAATTTTAAATATATTTTTTATTTTATTCAACACATTTTTCAATTCTAAAATTTCTATTTGTTTTAAGGGATTAAGTTTTATTTATTTATTTTTAATAAATCACAGCTGTGTACATTAAAAAATTATGGGGTATGTTATGCTGGCTTTATATACCATTTGAAATACTTTCATGAAACTGGTTAACATAGCCTTCACTGCATTTTCTTAGTTATTGTGTTAAGATACTTAGTAGATTTAACATGTACCCTTGTAAAATGCACCATAGGTGTGATCCCACCAATTACCCTCCCTCCATTCATCTTCTCTCTCCCTTCCCCTCCTCCTTCTCTTTCCCCTTTATCTTGGGCTATAGTTGTGTTACAACATTCATATGGAAGTGTGGGTGTTTATAAATTGGTTTCATAGTAGGGCTGAGTACATTGGATATTTTTTCTTCATTCTTTTTTTTTTATTGTTAAATCATAGCTGTGTATATTAGTGCTATAACCTGTACTTTTTCTTCCATTCTTGAGATACTTTGCTAAGAAGAATATGTTCCAGCTCCATCCATGTAAACATGAAAAGTCTCCATCTTTTTTCACAGCTACATAATATTTCATAGTGTACCTATAACACAATTTATTGATCCATTCATGGGTTGATGGGCACTTGGGCTTATTCCATAACTTAGCAATTATGAATTAGGCTGCAATAAACATTCTGGTGCAAATATCTTTGTTATAAAGTGATTTTTGGTCTTCTAAATATATACCTAGTAGAGGAATTGAAGGATTGAATGGCAGGTCTATTTTTAGGTCCCTAAGTGATCTCCAAACATCTTTCCAAAAGGAATGTATTAGTTTGCATTCCCAATCAGTGCCCAAGTGCTCCCTTTTCTTCACATCCACGCCAACATCTCTGGCTTGGAGATTTTGTGATGTGGGCTAATTCTACTAGAGTTAGATGATATCTCAAAGTGGTTTTGATTTGCACTTCTCTGATGGTTATGGATGATGAGCATTTTTTCATGTGTCTGTAGGCTGTGTACCTGTGTTCTTCAGAGAAGTTTCTCTCCAAGTCCCTTGCCCAGCCTGCGATGGGATCACTTGTTCTTTTCTTTCTTATACATTTGAGTTCTCTGTGGATTATGGTTATTAAACCTTTGTCAGAGACATAATCTGCAAATATCTTCTCCCATTCTGAGGGCTGTTTGCTTGCATTATGTACTATGTTCTTGACTGTGCAGAAGGTTTTTAGTTTGATAAGATCCCAGTAATGTTATTTTGGTGTTGCTTCAATTGGCCAGGGATGTCCTCCTCATAAAATATTCTGAGAGAATATTTTATGAATACTTAATTTCATCAAGTATTTTCCCTGGACTTTCTTCTAGTATTTTTATAGTATTTTTATAGTTTCATGTCTTCACTTTAATCCAGTGAGAATCTATCTTAGTTAATTGTTAAAGGTGTGGGTCCAGTTTCAGTCTTCTACAGGTCACCAGCCAGTTCACCCAGCACCATTTGTTAAATAGGGAGTCTTTTCCCCACTGAATGTTTTTGATAGGCTTATTTGAAAGCCATCATTATTAAATGATGGTAAGTAGCTGGGTTCATCTCTTGGTTCTCTATTCTTTTCCATACATCTGCCTCTCTGATTTTGTGCCAGTACCATGATATTTTAATCACTATCAATTTATAGTATAGTCTGAGGTCTGGTAGCATGATTACTCCTGATTTGTTTTTATTTCTGTGTAATGTCTTTGATATTCAAGGTTCTTTATGATTCCATATAAAATGAAGTATTATTTTTTCAAGTTCTTTAAAGTATGACAGTGATGCGTTCATAGGGATTGCATTAAAAGTGTCTATTGCTTTGGGAAGTATGGACATTTTAACAATGTTGATTCTTCCCAGTTATGAGCACGGTATGTCTTTCCATTTGTTAACATCTTCATAGTTCTCCTTATAGAGATCTTTTACATCCTTTGTTAGGTGAACTCCCAAATATTTAATCTTCTTTGGCACTACTGTAAAAGGAATAGAGCCCTTGACTGTTTTTTCAGCTTGATTATTGTTGGTGTATGTAAAGGCTATAGATTTGTGAGTATTGGTTTTGTAACCTGAGACGCTGCTCCTTGATCACTTCTAAGAGTTTTGTAGTTGAATCCCTGGGGTTTTCCAGATATACAATCATATCATCTGCAAAGAGTGAAAATTTGATCTCCTCTGACCCTATATGGATACCCTTGATCGCCTTTTCTTGCCTGATTGCAATGGCTAAGACTTCCCTTACAATGTTAAAGAGCAGTGGAGACAATGGGCAACTTTGCCTGGTTCCTGATCAGAGTGGAAATGATTTCAATCTAATTCCATTCAATACCATACTGGCTGTGGGTTTGCTGTAAATGGCCTCTATCAGTTTAAGAAATGTCCCTTTAATACCCATTTTTAAAGTGTTCTGATCATGAAAGAATGCTGGATATTATCAAAAGCTTTTTCTGCATCAATTGAATCATACGGTTTTTGTTTTTTACTTTGTTTATGTGATGAATTATATTTATAGATTTACATATATTGAACCAACCTTGAGACCCTGGGATAAAACCCTCTTGGTCATGGTGTAAAATTTGTTTTATGTGTTGTTGGATTCTGTTTGCTAGGATCTTATTGAATATTTTTGCATCAATATTGATTAGAGATATTGGTCTATAATTTTCTTTTCTTGTTTGGTCTTTTCCTGGTTTGGGGATCAAGGTGATGTTTGCTTTATAGAATGTGTTGAGTAGTATTCCTTCATTTTTCTATATTTTGGAAAAGGTTAAGTAAAATAGGCAATGGTTCCTCTTTAAAGGTTTGGTATAATTCTGATGTAAAGTCGTCTTGTCCTGGACTTTTCTTTTTGGGGAGATTTTGTACATTTGATGCTATTTCAGAACTTGATATAGGCCTGTTCAACATTTGCACTTCATTCTGGCTAAGTCTAGGAAGTTGAGATCCTTCCAAGCATTGGTCTATTTCCTTCATATTTTCATATTTCTGAGAATAGTGTTTTTTTGTAATATTCATTAAGGATTTTTTTTAATTTCTGAGGAGTCTGTTGTTATTTTGTCTTTGCCATTTCTGATGCATGAAATTAGAGATTTTACTGTTTTATTCCTGGTTAGATTAGCCAAAGGTTTATCTATTTTATTGAACTTTTCAAAAAACCAACTTTTTGATTGATTGATCTGTTGTATAATCCTTTTGTTTGTTTTCAACTTTATTTAATTCTGCTCTAATTTTGGTTATTTCTTTTCTTCTGCTGGGTTTGGGATTGGAATGTTCTTCCTTTTCCAGTTGCTTGAGATATTCCATTAAGTTGTTAACTTCCTCTCTTTACATTCTCTTGAGGAAGGGTTGCAGTACTATGAATTTTCCTCTTAGAACTGCCTTTGCAGTATTCCAGAGGTTCTGGTAATTCATGCCTTCATTATCGTTTTGTTCCAAAAAATTGGTAATTTTTTTCTTAATCTTGTCTATGACCCAGCTATCATTCAGCATAAGGTTATTTAGTTTCCATGTTTTTGTATTAGTATGCAGATTCCTGTTGTTACAGAGTTCAACTTTTATTTCATGATGCTCTGAGAAGATACAAGGAATAATTTCTATTCTTTTAAATTTTCTAAGGTTAGACCTGTGACCTATAAATTTTGAAGGATGGGCTGATGAGAAGAATGTGTATTCAGTTTGGTTAGGATGAAATGTTCTGTAGATGTCTGTAAAATCCAATTGTTGAATGGTTAAGGTTAAGTCTAAAATTTCTTTGCTGAGTTTCTTATTGGAGGATCTATCCAGCACTGCCAAATAAGTGTTAAAATTTCTATTATGATGCTGGAGGAAAATAAGTTGCTCATGTCTGTTAGAGTCTCTCTTATAAATTGAGGCACATTTTGGTTGGGTGCATAAATGTTAATAATTGAAATCTCATCATGTTAAGTGTTACCCTTAAGAACTATGAAGTGACCATCCTTATCTTTCCTTACTTTTGTTGGGTAAAGCCTATTGTATCTGTCAATAAAATTGCAACACCTGCTTTTTTCTGATTGCCATTTGCCTGAATCACAGATGACCGTCCCTTCACCCTGAGTCTATATTTATCTTTTAAGGTAAGGTATGCAACAGATATATGGCCTGAGTTTTTGTATCCAGTCAGCCAACCTGTTCCTCTTAAGAGGATAATTTAAGCCATTCACATTGAGAGTATTGATAAGCCTGGGAGTATTTTGAGTATCAAGTTTTCAAAAGTCCAGTGGACATTTTTAATCCTTTCGCTACTGTGGAAGTTGGAATTTGATCAAAAATTTCTGAATGAGTTTACTTTGGTGGTAGAGCATTGTGCTTGTCATTGTGGAGGATTGGTCTGAGAATATCCTGGAGAGCTGGTTTAGTTATGGCAAATTTCTTCATGTGAATGTCATTAAAGTATTTAATTTCTCCATCATAAATGAAACTCAGTTTAACTGGATGTAAGATCCGGGGTTGAAAGTTATTTTGTTTTCGGTGGTTAAAGTTCAATGACCATCCTCTTCTAGCTTAAAAAGTTTCAGAAGAGAGATCTGCAGTCATTCTAATATTCTTCCCCTTGTAGGTCATGGTTTTCTTATGTCTGGCTGCTTGCAAAATTTTCTCCTTCATATTAATTTTGGTGAAGTTAATTATAATGTGTCTGGGAGATGCTTTATTTCAATTGAGTTGTGCTGGGGTTCTGAATCTGTATATTTCAATTTTAGAATCTCTTGCATGTTTGGGAAGTTCTCCTCGATTATCGCTTGAAGTAGAACATCTGGGCCTTTTGAAGCAACCTTGTTGCCTTCAGGAGTTCCTATAAGGTGAATATTAGTTTATTTGGAATTATCCCATAGGTCTCTGAGAGAATGATCCATTTTTGCTCTCCACTTCTCTTCCTCTGGGAGGAACAGAATGCCTTTGAGTGTTTGGGATCATTCAAAAGCTTTGTCTTCAGTGTCAAAAATCCTTTCTTCTGCCTGCTCCATTCTGTTACTGAGGGATTCTACTGTATTTCTCAATCTTGCAGGGCTGCAAATTATTTTCTCAATGTGTCAAAATCTTTGGTGATTTTGTCTTTGAATTCATTGAATTATTGAGACAACTTTTAAATTATTCCTAGAATTCCTAATTCCAACTTTACTTTCATTCTGTTAATCTTATTTGCTATCCAAATTCTAAACTTAATTTCTGACATTTCAGCCATTTGTTTATGAATGGGATCTTCTGGCATGTCTGCCTTGTCATTCCTTGGGGGAGTTTATCTACTCTGATTATTAATGTTGTCAGAGTTTTTCTGCCGATTCTGCCCCATTATTATTTTTCACCATTTGGCTAGATGAGCAGGGAAGGTGAAATTGGATTTGGGGCTCCTAAAATAGTGATTAATCAGCCCTTTGCCCAAGAGCTGGGACTGGTGACTGCAGCTTTTCCCCTACAGCTTTGCAAAGGATCCCTACAGTAATACATCCCGAGACACTTGGGACCTTCTTGGTGTGGTGGGGCTATGTGGCTCTGTCTTGTATTCAGTTGGTCTCTGTCCAATCCTAGTGAATCAGTAACTCTGGGTTAAAGTCTCAGCTGTGGAGAAATACAAGCAACTAAGTCACCCCACACCTCATGGGCAACAACTGGAAAAGGAAAATTAAACCTTTCTACAACAACACAACAAGGGTACCACCTTGGATTGTCCTCAGGTGATTGGCCCAGGTCAAGAGTTCCAAATCAATTGTCCCAGTCAGTGCCAAGTCTTAAGTGTGAGAGTTCAAAAGGCCTCCAGCAACTAGATAGCAGGGGTCTTCTGGAAGCTCAAGTGTGGCTTGTTCCAGTGCTCCATGGAGTCAGAAGGGACTGCCCAGAAAATGGAGTCCATGTCCAGTCCATGGAAGTTAATGCCTCCTTACCCTCCTTGCATGTCTGTCATACCCAGTCACTGGTAACCCCACAGAGTTGTGGCCCAGTTCCCTCTGAGCAGAAGCACCAGGGGTTTGCATCTGCTTGAGTCATAGGGAGATCTATGTCTCCTCGGTCAGGCTATTGCACTCTGTCACCAGCCGGCAGGGGTAGGTGAAGCCTGACTACTTTGGTGTTTAATGAAAGCTGGGGAGTGTCACTCAGTTCCAGCCCCACCCCAGATTGATGTTGCTGTCACTTATATTCTCATGGACTTTGTGTTTTTGTCCCAGCTATATTCCACTGTGGGCCACGCACTGTTTGAGTTCACAGAAACTATGACTTAGTCCCACCCTATGCTTCTGCTGCTGTACCAATTCTCATGGAGCTGGCATCTCTGTCTCTGTTGCACTCTGTGTTGGGGTAGGTGCCATTAGAGTTCACAAAGGGGTCTCGGTTCCTGCCCCTCCCTGAGCTGATGCCACTGCCATGCCTGGCTTTGTCCCAGCTATGCTCTACTGGGGGCTGGGTACATCCTGGGCTCACAAAAGTAGAAATTCTGACTCAGCCCCGCCCTGGGAGTATGCTACCTCTGCGTGCACATATTCTAGTCTCTGTCCTTTTGCACCCAGCCTGGGTAGGTACTGTCTCAGGCATACCCCTTGCTCATGGAGCCTGCATTTTTGTGGCTGCCACTGGAGTAGAGGCCTGGCTCCCTCTGTTTTCTAAGAGAGAGGGAAAGTGTTTCTCCAAAATATCACGAAGGGTGTGATCACTATTGTTGCCGCTGCTGCTGCTACTGTGCTGTGCTGTGGGGCACCATTTCTCCTTCTCCCTCACACCACAGTCCCCTCTTTACATCCATGGTGCTGATTCAGCACTGACTTATAACAGCCCATGCCTTGTCCATACTTCTTGGGAAAATGCCCAAGAGTCTGGACTCTGCGGGGGACAGGCTTCCAGACCTTGGAGTGGGAGTGAAGGGGAGTGCTGGGAGTTCAGAATTGCAGGTAGGGTATATGTTCAGTTTTATGCCTGGTGGGAGAGTGCCATGACACACTATTAGGTCCTCTCTAGGGAAGGAGATCCAGTTTTTAGTGGCTCTCTCTCATGGAACAGAAAAAGAAGAGATCTGAGCTCTGCTCAATTTTGTGTAGAAAGTACACTGTGAGCTGGTCTTATGGGGGAGAGGACTCCCAGTTTGTGACGGGTTTTGTACCTATTGTTTGTTTCCCTGGGATCACAGCTTGCCTCAGCAGGAGTGATGTGCACTCTTCACTCTTCTATCTTGGATCAGCTCCAAACTATCTGCTTACTTGATAAACTTCTGTCCTTTAAGTCTCCTTCTGGATGGGAGCCTCTATGAAAAGCTGGCTCCAGTCGGCCATCTTGCCTTCCCCTGGTTTTTTTTTTTTTTTTTTTTTTTTTTTTTTTTTAAATAAAGGTCTCCTTAGTAAATTTTTCATTCATATCTTGAATTAATTTTCTGATTTCTTTGTATTGATGTGTTCAGATTTCTCTTGCATCTTATTGAGCTTTTTTAAATAAAGAATTTGAATTATTTTCTGGCCTTTTGAGTAATTCTTCTTGATTGGGATCTGTTGCTAGATAATTGTGGCATCATACTTCCTTGCTTTTTGATCTTGTCTACATTGATATCTGCATATCTTGTGTAGAAGTTGCTTCTAATTTTTTGAAATTGCTCTTATAGGGGAGAATTTATTCCTGAAAACATATGTAAGTGGAGGGTTGGGTTAGACACTTTACCTTTGATTTGGGGGTGCTTGTGGTAGTGTGATCTTTGAATAATTTCTTCAACTGTACACAGATTCAGTGGTATCAGGGATTTCTTCAGTGTTTTAACATATAGTTATTAGTTGAGGCTATTGTGAAGTTTTATTAGAGATATGAACATCAACCGAGCCAGTCTTTGGGCCTCAGTAGTGGGAGCAGTGGGCTGAGTATACTTGTTTTTATGCTGCACAGCAGCTTACACTGGTACCAGCATTAGTGGGTGCTAGAGAGCCAATTCTTGCACCTTGCCTTCTCAGAAGCTATTAGTGGGTGTGGTGCATTAGGTGTGAGGATAGATGCTCAGACCCCTGTGCTTGGGTGAGGGCAGCAGTGGTGGTGGAGCAACCCAGTAGTCCCCAATGATTCAGCGCTGGTATTGGTGGCTACAGTTGGTTCGGCAGGCTAGTTACCTGTTCTGTAAATGCCTACACACAGGGAAAAAGTAGGTATTGTCCTAGATAGGCATAAAAGAGCCTGATTTCCCTGTTTCTTTTTAGTCAAGCCTTACCTTTCTTTTTAATGCAGCCTTACCAGCCCAAACTCAGCTGTAGGGCAGGACACGGTCCCATGTCAAACTCTCAACATGGGGCCTTGTGTCAGCAACCACAGAGGTCAGGGCCCCTCACAGGCAAGCAACACAAGCAAGAAATTTTGAGGAGTGGGGTCTGCTCATGTTTCAGCCTCAGCAGCAGCCCACAGCAAGACAGTGGGGACCTTCTAAGAGGCTCTCTCTTTTTCTTTGAGGCAGTAAGTGGCACATTTGTAGATCCCTGATGTCTAGGCTTTCAAAGTGGTACAAGCTGAAGTTATTCTAGGCTAAGATGACTGACAGATTCTATGTGGGCTTCCTTTCTTTAGTGATACCTTTGCAATCTAAATGCAGATCCCTATGTTAGGTCTGAGGCCCACATAGGTTGACAGGTTCTCCTATAGCCATGATCTTAAAAGCCCCTTTCAGAGTGTAGAGTCCTGGGGGTTTATCTGTTACTGGTTCCCCATGTCCAGGTGCTTCTTTTGGCTTTCAGCCAGTCCCCACCTAGGCAAGCTTTCTGCAACCTACTCCTTCCTTACTTTTGGTCCTTCCTATTACTCCTCTGGTGAATCCTTGCCTACCATTCTAGAAGACCTGTTTCAAATGTGAGTATCTACTTACTATTCTCTTCTTCTCCTTGGATAAGGCACATTCTACCTATGTCTGGTCACTTCATTTTTCTCCCTGCTGTCCAGGTCACCCTCTCTAGAGCCTACTGCCACTTCGAAAATGTAAGATGACTCAAACCCATATTTTTTGACTCCTGGGTTCTCTTTAGCAGTAAATGGCAGCATATGGTCCTATACCTTCATCCTGCTGATAAAGATGGAAATCTTTACATTATCTTAAATTCCTCCCTTATCCAGTCCCCAAACTACTCTTCAAGTTCTATATATTTTATTTTTCAAATGATATCTCATATTTACCTCCACTTTCTAAACTGCCATGTTTCACTTGGGCCAGCTGCAATTGCCTTTTAACTATCTCCTCTTTAAATATAATTGAGTCATCTTAGGTTTTCTTAGGTTTCCTCTTTTATGTTTTTTTAAAAATAACTGAGTACAGTGCTCTTACTAAAACTCAAGTCTTTTCGTGTCACTTTTCTGTTTTAAAGTTTCAGAGTTGCCCATAACTTCCGCCATAAGTTGAAATAAGCATCTTACATGATCAGTGCTTATCCCCTGGTTTCATCTCTGTCGCTTTTCCAAAGGGAGCCATTTGATCTAAGCGACTAGCAGCTCCACAATATGTTGTACTGCTTTGTTTCTCATTGACTTTTATACATTTATTTTTAATCTATCTATTTACCTTATCTTTTAAGACATAGCTTAGACTTAACCTGTGTAAGCCGTTGGGATGCCACAGCCTAATTTAGATGTCTTTTGTTTGTGGTTTTATGCTCTTTCTTGTGTCTTGCCAAACACTCAGGACTCTTCTCTGAATTTGTAGATGACAGAATCTTTTTTAAACTCATTAATTTTTCCTTAGTGTCAATTTTCCCTGAATTTCTGAGGAATTTTGATCTCTCATCAGCTTTTCTGTATTCATCCCCCTTTTTTGTATTCTGTGGATCAGCACCTGATTTGCATCTGTCTCACTTTTCCCTTATGTATTCTCTGAGGCTCCTTGTCATCCTCCCTCTCTGGAACTAGAAATATTTCCCATAACTTGATCTTTAGACTTCTGAACATTTTTCTATGATTTACACCCTAAAAATCACTTCTTATTTTTAGAGCCACGAACTTTAAGAGGTAAATCTTATATCTTTATTTTCAATTCAAATTTGTGTTCCAAGATCCTTCACTGTGACCTCAACTCCTTCTCAACCCTCATTAAAGTTTACCATTATATAATTTGTATAATTTTATGATTGCCTGAATTACTTATTACACTATAAATTTTATGACTTACAATTATATTCCTAGTTGTCTGACATTGTAGTGATCGATAAATATTTGCTGATTGTATCAATGATAATTAGATGTTAAATAGAACTACCTTGTTTCTGAATAGTACCTGAGAACAGGTAAACAGTATCCCCATATTTTAAAGGGCTGTTCTTTCACATCTCTATAGTATTTGGTAAGATGCTCTCTCCTAGAACTAGTTTTATGACTTCTACAACGTTAACTATCTTTAGGCTACATATAGAAAAAAGAATTGATAGAAAAGCAGTGCCATTAGGTGTGGCTGAGAGAATGCTTCTATCTATCTCTAGCCATGTAAGGGAAGCTTTAGAACATGAACAGTAATTTGAGTTGTGCTTTGCACCCTTGGGGGGGAGGGTAATTTTTAGACATTGTAATTTAGTATAGTAAAATAATTTCAGTCAAGTAGGACTACAATATTATTTTATTATAATTAAATCAGTATATTATGAGAATTATATGACAGATACAAGTAAATTATCTTGAGTAAGTGGTACCTTTTTCTTCTTTGCACAATTATACTGTAAGGATTGAGAAAGTCTTGAGTTTGATATTTGTCATCTGCATTTTGGAGGCTATAGAGAGTACTGTCTCTCAGCTAGAAGAATTTAAAGATAAAGATTAAACCTGTCTGGGCACCAATACAGAATGAGGAGGAAAAATTATTTGGAACAAAATGTATTTCCACAGGAATAAAGGTTTCCTATGAACTTAAAGAGTCTTAAAAGAAATTAGACCTTCCTGCTGGAGTAAAGGAACTTTATTGGGAAAAGTCTGTATGTACTTTTGCTACTTATGATGGGTGAGTAGGAAATTATCCAAAACCTAATGGCTTAATACAATGACATTTATTTTGCTTACACACCTGCAATCCAAACAGGGCTCAGCAAAGACAATTCTCTCAGGTCTACTTGGCATCAGCTGGAAGGCTTTAAGGCTTGAGGCAAAAATCCTGTGGCTGCTCTTTCACTCACCTGTCTGCCAGTTGGAGGGACAGAGGAGCTCTGAACTTCCTTGAGCATCCTTCTTTCTATGGAAACTCTCTGTGTGATCTCTCCAGCACAGTGGCTTTAGGGAAGCCGGCCTTTTTTTTATGCATCTCAGGGCTCTCAAGGTGTGTGTCATGATAGAGAACCAAGTGAAAGTTGTATCACCTTGTATGCTGTGGCAGCCACTCTGTATCACTTCTGTCATATATTCAGTTGATCAAAGAAGTTAAAAACTAGTTTAAAGGGGAAAGGACACAAGGCTGTCCACTTGATAGAGGAGTGTTAATGTCACATTATAAGAACAAGTGAAAGGAAATATATTTTGGTATAGCTACTGAAAAGAATTCATGACATATCAACTGGAAAGCATATTTCCCATGTTAGAGAGGATTTCATTTGGACAGTCTCAAAAAGCAACCTACTATAGAAGCACTTCCAAAGAAAGCCAGCATTCGGGCAGCTGCCACCCCAAGACCTCAACATCAGATTATGAGAACAATACCATTTGTTCTTTTTACCAGAATCAAATTATGAGATGATGGGAAAATTCTAATTATTTTATTCCTCATTTCTAATATATACATATTTTTGAGACAAAGTATCACTATATTGCCCTAGGTAAAGTGCCATGGCATCAAAGCTCACAACAACCTCAGACTCTTGGGCTTAAGAGATTCTCTTCCCTCAGCCTCTCAAGTAGCTGGGACTATAGGCACCCTCCACAATGCCTGGCTACTTTTAGTCAAACTCCTGACCTCAGGCAATTCACCTGCCTTAGCCTCCCAGAGTGCTAGGATTGTAGACGTGAGCCACTGCACCCAGCCCCAGATGAGGTATTGGTATAGTCATTAAATAATTATAATAATTTTTATTGTTTTTAGCCTTCTTTTTTTGTTCTCAGAACATGTAAGTTTTTATAAAATAAAATTCTTCTATATTATTAGAAGTCTATCTAACTCATGGAAAATTTACCTAGGATCTGCGACCTTAAGTTGGTTATTAGCTTTTTAGCATATATGTTTTACCTAATACCTTAGCCAGGCTACCACAAAAAATAATTTTTATATTTTATTTCTCCCCACTTCTAACAAAATCATCTTAAAATAGTGGAAATACTGAGTTGGAGAATAAAGAAAGCAATTATTGTGGAACTCTAATGATTGGGTTACCAATTTAGTCCCTAAAGTGTGGTATAAATTCTAAGAGGTAGGAAGCCATGTTCTTTTCACATACCACAAACCAAGTACGAAAGATCTTTGCTGAATAAACAAATAACTAGTTTATTTTGATAGCAAAATTTTTTCTTCTGGTGGATTGAAAGCCTATGATGAATCCAGAGATATGTAGTTATTCCATTTTCATTTTCTGAAAGTATAAATTAAGGCTTACTAGGTCTGAAATTTTGGTGTGTTGTGATGGAAAGTGTTATGTTTATGGATTTAAGTACAAAGTTCACCTAGTTTATCCTTTCCCTGGTGGTAGCAAGAAAGATATATTCTCATAATTTTCTCCTTGGCTCACTTCAGTAGAAAGAAGAGATGGGAAACAATGCACATGATTATTGAATTTCATCTTAAATTGGTCTATTTATATGTTGCTATTTCTTCACATAGCTTTGGTTGCAAATTTTAATGAAATGAGAATCAAATGAGGGAATACATGATGTGTCTCTGCAGTAATTAATGCAATAGAGATTTGACAATTATCCTGTTAATCTGATAAACAAAATTGGGTAGTTTATGTCTCAAAGTGAATTTATTTGGTCTAGTCAATCTAAATTGACTCTGAACACTAATTACATTAACAACACAGCTGCCAACATTCTGTGGGATACATGGAAAGAACCCAAAAATAGGGGATGATGAAGTACACAGGAAGGAAAACAAACATTAGATGATAGCACGTAGCAACTAAGAGAAGCTAAAAAGCTGGATCAAATTGTAACATGCAAAAAAGTAAAAAGGAAGTCAAGGTTATAAAAAATTAGAATAGATATTTAATATCTAATAACATAAATAAAAGAGGAGAGACAGAGAGGAGGTAGAAACCATGTCAACTTATTATCTTTGTATGATCAAAAACTCTGACTTCCTTAACTTTTAGTAACTCAAACAATTCCTCTTTAAATTACTTGAAGGATTTGAACCAAATTATGTGCAAGTCTTTGACTTATCAGTCTTTATGGAAGATAGATCTTAATGCAACCTGTTGTGATGAGTTGGGAAATCCACAAAATAAAATTATTTTTAAAAATAAAATCATAAGTGAAAAATTCAAAGATATAATCATCAAATACTATGTTAGACAATATGAATTTAAAGAAATCTTGTATAGTTTATTGTCCTCAAATATATTTTAAAAATACTAACTTGGACTTAGATCAATTTTTCTTGCATTGACTTTTGAGTTGAAGAAATTCAGAGGAGGAAAGCTATAATCGCTTTATATTCATTTATTTTTCTCTGTGTACCAGCTATCCTTACTCTCCCAAATCCTAGAAAACTATTAATTGATGGATAATTAGACTTTAAATGTCTAATTTTGCTTTCATTTTTTCAGCAATTCATTACACTGAAATACACAAATATCTGCAAAAAATTAGAAATAAACTGAATGGAATTAGTTACATTTAAAATAAATCCATCATATTGGCAAAGAAATTGTAACTGCAAGGTTGTTTTTGTTTCTCCTAAGTACAATACAACAAATGATCAGTAATGAGGAATGATTTTTACATTATTTATTTGAATTCAGAGGGAACCAAATATTGACCACTTTAGCTTTATGATCTGCCTGGAAAAACATTTTCCAACATTACCACAATATTATAAAAAAAAATTAGAGCTGTGTCATTAATTTCCCAGGGCTCATTTATGAGCAATGGTTTTTAATCATCAGTATTTCTTGTTAAGAGAAAGGTCCCTTAAGTCAAGTAAGGCTGAATGTTAGAAATGAAGATGTAAAAACTTGCAAATATTATCATATGTTGTCAAGATTGGGATTATTTTTTCTAACTGCATTGAAAATATCGAGACACTATTATCTTCTTCCTACAAAGGAGTTTAACATATATGTTCTAGAGCAGCAGGGTCTGTCTGACAGAATTTTCTGTAATGATGGAAATATTCTATAGTTATGTTGACCAACATAGAAATCACTAAACACTTGTAGCTACTGAATACTTGAAATGTGGCTAGAAAGTGAAGAGCTGTTTTAAAAAATTTATATAATTGCAACTAATTTAAGTAGTCACCCATGGCTAACGGATATATGGATACAAATTAAAGCCTCACAGCAACAGCAATAAGCCAAGTAAGCCGAATCTTACATGGGTGAATAAGAAAGGATACTGTCGACGAAGTTTCTTGGAAGAGAAATAATGGACCATAACACAGGCTATCTCAAAACTTTCATAGTGACCTAGGTACCATCCTGGACAATAGAGTTTTAGAGTAAATAACCAGATATTTGTTACTATAAATTCACCTGGTATATGGAATATATACCTGTATTTTTTATCTATCTACCAAAGCAAAATTTGTTTTATCTTGACCTGAAGGGTCCATACTATTGGGCAAAGACTTGCCCAATCACTTGTGGGATGAGTAAGAACTACTTGCATCATTAGGCTTAAAAGACATGAGATCCTAAGCTCATCTTACAAGTTACTAATTCATGTTATACTAAGAAAGATGAAATTACACAAACATCAAAGTATAATACCAAAGAGTTTAAATTAAATTAAAATTGTCTGTTTTCTAAATGTCAAGATTTCCTCTGCCAGTTTTAGTTAGTATCTTTATTTTCCTGCTTCACCTGTATTTTTTCCAACAGGTGGTTGACATGAATTCTGAGTTCTTTAGGAGTTTGTTCTTGGCTGGGCATTGCATCAAGACACCTGAGCTACCTACTCCTCTGGTGATAGGCCAGGTTCTTCATCTAAAAAGACCTAGGATATAAACACTAAATACCAACACTAATCCCATGTCTCATTGTGTCTGATTCATGAGTCAACCTGTAGCCTCATTTCTGTATTTCAGTTATGCAAATATCATCTTTCTTACAATCTGTCTTCAACTAAAATTTTTTGACCCTGGACTTCCCTGAAAGAGGGTCATTCTTAAGGAATATTCAGAGCGATAATGCAAACTGATTGAACATTTAAATAAAAGACTATATTCATTTACTGTAGTGTTGAAGGATATAAAATGTTATTGACCCAAGCTTCTTAGTGAACATTCTATCCAGGGATTAAGTCACTGACAATAGTTATAATGAGATTAAAAGCAGTCCTTAGAAACCATGAAGTCAAATTTCCTTATTCTGCAGATGTAGCACTTTCTCCACTAACATCCATACATGTTCATATAAAAGGACAGTATAACCTCTGTAAGTTGACCACCTAAGGGACTGTAACAAACTTGTCAACATATGAAGGTAGTCACCATAAGGAACCTTAATTGAGTACATGTGGTATATGTCCAGTCTATGAAAAGTAGGTTAACTTAAGGAGGAGGCCAATGTAGGGAGGTGGTCAACTATGGAAGTTCTAATGTGCATTAGACAACTTGAAAAGACCAGTAACAATCACTGAGATTGAATTGGTAAAAAAAAAAATCTCTCAGTGGAGAAAAGCCCAGGACTAGATAAATTCACAGCCATATTCTACCAACTGTACGAAGAATACACACCAATCCTCCTAAAACTGTTCCAAAAGAAAGAGGAACATCTATCTAACTCACTCTATGAGGTCAGTATCACCCTGATACCAAAACCAGACAAAGTCACAATAACCACAACCAGGACAATCTACAGACCAATATCTATCATGAGCATAGATGCAAAAATCCTCAACAAATAACTAACAAAGCAAGTCTAACAGTACATAGGAAAGATAATATGCTATGATCAAGTGGGTTTTTATACTAAGGGGGAAGGATGGTTCAACATATGCAAACAAGTATAATACATCGTATAAAGAGAACTAATGACAACAATATGATTGAATAGATAGAAAAAAATAATTTAATAATATTCAATATCACTTCATGATTTAAAAAAGCCCCAAAAAACTAGGCATAGAAGAAACATACTTCAAAATAATAAATGTCATACATGGCAAAACCACAGGCAACATCAGACAAACAGGAAATATCTGGCAGCATTTTCTCTAAGAAATGGAATAAGACATGCCCACCTTTCACCACTTCTATTCATTATATTAACAGAAATTCTATCCAGAATCATCAGACAAGAGAAAAAAAAAGGTATTCAAATTGGAAAAGAGGAGGGAAAATTGTCCATGTTGGCTGATAATTTGATCTTATAGCTAGAAAACCCTACAGACTCCACCAAAAATCTAAGAGATGAGATAAAATTAGTAAAGTTTTTGGCTACAAAATCAATATATAAAAATCAATAGCATGTCTAAACATTCGTTACAGTCTAGCTGAGAATCAAGAAGATAATCTCATTTACAATAGTTATAAAAACATAAAATGTTTATAAATATGCTTAACCAAGGAGGTAAACCATGTTTATAAGACAATTATGGAACACTAATGAAAGAAATTGGGGGTGACTCAAACTGAAAAGCATTTCATGCTTATGAATTGGAAATACAAATATTGACAAAATGTTCATATTGCCCAAAGTAATCTACAGAATCAATGCAATTTTTATCAATGTACTCATATCTTTTCTAGAATTAAAAAAAAAAAAATCCTAAAATTTATATGGAACCAAAAGAGACCCAATGCCAAAGCAATCCTAAGTAAAAAGAACACAGTCGGAGGCATCACATTTCCTAACTTCAAATTATAAAACAAAGCTATAGTAATCACAATGGCATGGCACTGGTATAAAAATTGACATATAGATCAATGGAAAAGAGAACCCAGAAATATAGCCACATAATTAGAACAATTGATCTTTAATAAACTCTACCAGCAACTACACTGGGGAAAGGATACCCTTTTTAATAAATGGTGGTGGAAAAATTGGATTGCCCTATGAAAAAGAATGAAAATGGACCCTCATCTTTCACCATACACAAAATCAACTCATTGTAGATTTGTGAATTAAACACTAAATGTAAGAATTGAAGCTAGAAAAATATTGGAAGAAAACCTAGGGAGAACTTTTCTGGACATTGGTCTAGTCAAAGAATTCATGACAAAGTACTCAAAAGCACAGGCAACAAAAACAAAACAGGACAAATGGAACTTAGTTAAACTAAAAAGCATCTGCACAGAAAAAGAAAAAAAAATACCAAAGTGATAAAACAATGTAAGAATAAGAGAAAATATTTGTGAAGTAAGCTAACAACAGGAGAATAAATTCCATAATATACAAGGAACTCAACTTAATATCAACAACAATAACAAAATCCCAAATAATTCCACTAAAAAGTGATCAAATGAGATGAGTGACATTTTTCAAAAGAACACATATAAATGGGCAACAGGTATTGAGAAAATGGTCAAAATCACTAATCATTAGATGAATGAAAATTAAAACCACAATGAAATATCAAGTTTCACCAGTTAGAATGGCTACTATTAAAAGACAAAAAAATAACACATATTGATGAGGATGCAGAGAAAAGGAAACTCTGGTACACGTTTTGTGGGGATATAAATTAGTATCGATATCTTAGTACATTAACGTGATTCATCTCCTGTTGGCAAAAGAGTGTTTGGGTTTAGGATAAACGTTGGTGGTAGCTAGGCAGTACTCACCATTACCCCTGAGTAACATCCAGTACTGTGCTAGCATCAAGTGTTGATTACAGCATAGTGACAGCTGCAGTGGGCAGAAGAGTGCTCAGATCATGCCTTCTCCAACTCTGTGCAGCCCACTACAGAGAGAGATTCCTTACCATTGTGGTAAATAGAGGGAAGAAATCAAGAGACTGCATGGTAACCCAGGGCATTCCCCTTATCTTGACCAAGTCTATCAAGGCTGTGTATCTAGGAGTCTACAAGAGTTGCAGCATTCTTGGTATTAGGGTGCCCTCTAGTGCTGATAAGGCTGCAGTGACCACAGCCTTGATAGACTTGAATGTTAGGTAGTAACATTCAATCTCTTTTGAATACATGGAAAGACAGGTACAAACAAGCCCAGAGTGTGAAGATTGCAATAAATGCCTAACTCTTCAAAACTCAGATACTGATGAACACTAGAAAGCATCAAGAACATCTAAGAAAACATGAACCCACCAAACACACTAAATAAGGCACCAGTGACCAATTCCAGAAGGAGATACATGACCTTTCAGACAGAGAATTCAAAATAGTTGTTCTGAAGAAGCTAAATGAAATTCAAGACAACGAGCGAAGGAATTCAAATTATATTACAGAAATTTAACAAAGCGATTTAAATGATAAAAATAAATCAAGCAAAAATTCTGGAGATGAAAAATTCAGTTGACAAACTAAAAAATGCATCAGAGTCTCTCAACAACAGAATTTCTCAAGCATAAGAAAGAATTAGTAAACATGAAGAAAAAAAAAAAATATATATATATATGTATATATATATATATATATATATATAAAACTACAGGATTGGGGGAAAAGAAAAAAACTAAAAAAGAATCATGTCTACAAAATCTAAAAAATAGCCTCTAAAAGCAAATCTAAGTTATTGGCCTTAAAGAGGAAGTAGAGAGAAAGAGGAAGAATTTAGGATAGAAAGTTTATTCACAGAAATAATAACAGGGCCAAGTATGGTGGCTTATGCCTGTAATCCTAGCACTGTGGGAGACTGAGACAGGTGGATTGCTTGAGTTCATGAGTTTGAGACCAGCCTGAACAAGAGCAAGACACGTCTCTACTAAAAATAGAAAAAATAGCTGGGTGTTGAGGCTGGTGCCTGTAATCCCAGCTACTCAGGAGGCTGAAGCAAAAGGATCACTTGAGCCCAAGAATTTGAGGCTGCTGTGAGATTTCATGCCTCAGCACTCTACCTAGGGCCACAGAGTGAGACTCTGTCTCAAAAGAAAAAAAAAAAAAAAAGAAAAGAAAAGAAAGAAAAAGAAATAATAACAGAAAACTTTCTAAGCTTAGAGAATGATATGGATATCCAGTATAAGAAGGACATGGGGCATCAAGCAAATTAAAACCAAAGAAGACTACCTCAAGGCATATAATAATCAGACTCTCAAAAGTCAGGGATAAGGAAGTATTCTACAAGCAGTAAGAGAAAAGAAGTAAGTAACATTTAAAGAATTTCTGTTATGTCTGGCAGCAGACTTCTCAGCAGAAACCTTACAGGCCAGGAGAGAGTGGCACAATGTATGTGAAGTGCTGAAGAAAAGAAAAAAATCTTTCCATATAGAATATTATATCTAGCAAAATTGTCCTTCAAACATGAAGGAGAAATACTTTCCCCAAAAAACAAAAGCTGAGGAATTTCATCAGCAAATGACCTGTCTTATGAGAAGTGCTGAGGAGAGTTCTTCAATCTCAAAGACATTGATAAACAACAAGAAAATATCTGAAGGTATAAAACTCACTAGTTATGGCAAATACAGAGTATATTAACATTGTAATAGTAGTTTTTATACCACTGACATCTGTAGTAGGAAGCTGAAAAAAAGTTAAAAAAAGTGAACTACAACAACTTTTAAGAAATAAATAATATAAAAAATACAAATAGAGATAACAAAAAGTCAAAAAGCCAGGGGTGAGGTGGGCGTAAAGTTAAAACTTTTTGGTTTTATTTTTTCTTTTCTTTGCAATCAAAGTTAAGCATAAAATAATTGATTATAAAATGTTATTTCCCTCATGGTGCTACAAAAAAAACCCATAACGTATATACAAAAAATAAAAAGCAAGAATTTAAAACACACTAATAGAGAAAAAATCATTTCTACACAAAAGAAGACAGAAAGATAGGAAGAAATAAAAAAGGACCAATAATACAACAGAAAACAAAACAAAACAAAAAGGCAGTTGTAAGTTTTTACCTATTACTAGTAACAACATTGGATGCAAGTAGACTAAACTCTTCAATGAAAGATGGAAAATGACTACATGAAAAAAAATATGAGGGCCAACTATATGCTACCTGCAAGAAACTCCAGTTTGCCTCTAAATACACAGAGAGACGGGGAATAAGGAGATGGAAAAAGATATTCCACACAGATGGAAACTAAAAAAGAGCAGAAATACCTAGACTTACATGTATAACGAAGATTTTAAGACAAGTACTGTAAAAAGAGACAAAAACAATCATTATACAATGATAAAGTGGTCAATTCAACCAACCCAACCAACACTGGGGCACAATGATAAAGTGGTCAATTCAGCAAGACAGTATATCAACTGTAAATATACACGTCACCAACACTGGGGTACCCAGATACATTAAGCAAATATTATTAGAGCTAAAAAGAGAGAGAAACCTCAATGCAATAATATTGGGGACTACAACACCTACTTTTCAACAATGGATGAATCAACTAGATATAAAATCAACAAGGAAACATTGGACTTAATCTGTACCATAGGGCAAATGTACCTAATAGATATTTACAGAACATTTTATTCAATAGCTGCAGGACATTATTCTCCTCAGCTCATGAAATGTTGTTAGACCATAAAAAAGTCTAAAAAACTGCAAAACAATTGAAATCACATCAAGTATCTTTCCTGACACCAATGAGATAAAACTAGATATTAATAACAAGAGGAACATTAGAAACTATATAAACATATGGAAATTAAAGAATACGCTCTTGGGTCAATGAAGAAATTAAAAAGGAAGTTGAACATTTCTTGAAACAAATGAAAATGGGAACACTGCATACCCAAACCTATGAGGTACAGAATAAGCAGTACCAAGAGGGAAGTTTATAGCAATAAGTGCCTATAGTAAAAAAGTAGGAAAACTTCAAATAAATAATCTAATAATGCATCTTAAGGAACTAGAAAAGCAAGAACAATCCAAACCCCAGACTAGTAGAAGGAAATACATAATAAAGATTAAACAAGTAATAAATGAAATTGAGACTAAAAACATTTAAAAAAATCAATAGATTTTTTTAAAGAAAAACAAAATTGATATATCATTAGTCAGACTAAGAAAAAATGGAAAAAGACCCAAATAAATAAAATCAGAGATGATAAGAGACATTATAACTGATATCACAGAAATTCAAAATGAGCAACTATGTACCACTAAATTGAAAACCTAGAAGAAAGAGATAAATTCCTAGACTTATACAACCTACACAAATTCAACCATGAAGAAATTCAAAACCTGAATAAAACCAATAGCAAGCAACAGAATAGAAGCAGAAATAAAAACTCTCCTATGAAAGAAAATCCAAGGACCTGATAGGCTCACTAGTGAATTCTACCAGACATTTAAAACATAATTCTAATTCTATTTAAACTATTTTGAAAAAATCAAAGTGGAGGGAATACTTTTAAATTCATGCTACGAGGCTAATATTACCCAATTACCCAAATTAAAAAAAAAAAAAAAAACAAAAACACAACAGAAAAAGAAAACTACAGGTGTTATCTTTATAAACATAGATTAAAAAAAAAATCTTTAAAAAACACCTAGCCAACCAAATCAACAACATATCAAAAAGATCATTCATGATGATCAAGTGGGATTCACACCAGAGAGGCAAACAGTAAGTATGATACATCATATCAACAGAATAACAAATAAAAGCCATATGGTCATTCCAATAATGTCAAAAAATTAGGCAAAATTTAATATTCATAAGGGTGAAAACTTTTGAGAAACTTGGTGTAGAATGCATACATTAACATAAAAAGCCATAGAAGACAAATTCACAGCTAGTGTCAGACTGGGGAAAATCTGAAAGTCTTTCTTTGAGATCTGGTACAAGACAAGGCTCCTTTAATTCAACATAGTACCAGAAGTTTTAGTACAATCAGGTAAGAAAAAGCAATAAAGAAAGGACTTTTTCCTTTATTTGGAAAGGAAGAAGTCAAATTATCCTTGTTTGCAGATATTATGTTGAAAAAACCTAAAGACCCCACTCAACACTGAAAAAAAAAAAAAAAAAATCTATCAAGCCATAAGGAAACACGTAGGGAATGGAAACGAACACTATTATGTGAACATACACTGTGATTTCAACTATATGACATTTTGGAAAAAGCAAAACTATGGAGGCAATAAAAGAAAGGGGAGAGAGGGATAAATAGGCAGAGCACAGAGGATTTTTAGGGAGGTATTCCATATGATACTAGTGTGTCCCAAAAGCCACCATACATAGGAAAAATTATAACAACAGATATCTTGGAATGTGTTTGCCGTAAGTGAGAGAGAAGACCTCGTGTGTGTGCAGAAAGAGGTGGCCAACATGTAGAGAATAGTTGTAAAATTGTGTAATGAATATATTATAAATAAAGATACATTTAGATACAATTGCCCATTTTCTCCTATGTATGGTGACTTTTGGGACAGGTCATTGTATATTTGCTGAAACCCATAGAATAAACACTACCACCGGTGAACCCTAAAATACATATGATAGTACTAGAGGAAAAACGAAAGTCTTTCCTCTAAGATCTGAAACAAAGCAAAATTATCAGCTTCTACTACTTTTATTTAGTATAGTCCTTGAAGTGCTAGCCAGAAAAATTAGACAAAAGAAAGAAATAAAGGGCATCCAAATTTGAAAATAAGAAATCAAATTCTCCTGGCTTATAGATGATACGATCTGATATTTAGACAAATTTGGATACTCCACCAAAAAAAAAAATTAAAACTTATGACAGACTTTTTAAAGTTGCAGGATACAAAACCAACACACAAAACTCAGCATTTCTCCAAAACAGCAGCAAACAATCTGAATTAGAAATTAAGAAAGTAATCCCATTTATAATGGCTACAAATAAAATAATGGGAATAAACTTAATGAAAGAATTGAAAGATCTCTTAATGAAAGAATTGAAAGATCTCTATAATGTTTTATCAATGATAAAACATTGATAAAAAAATTGAGGACATAAAAAATTGTGTGAAGACATTTCATATTCATGGATTGGAAGAATCAATATGGTTAAGATGTTTATCCTACTCAAAACTGTCTACAGATTCGATGCAACATCTATCAAAATACCAATGACATTCTTCACAGAAATAGAAAAAAAAATTCTAAAATTTATATAGAACCACAAAAGACCTGGAATAGCCAAAGCCATCCTGAGCAAAAAGAACAAAGCTGGAAGATCACAGTATCTGATTTCAAATTATACATCAAAACTGTAGTAGCCACAACAGCATGGTACTGGCATAAAAACAGTCACACACACCAATGGACACAATAGAGACCTGTAAATAAATACACACATTTGCAGCAAATTTATTTATTTTTTATAAAGGTGCTAAGAACATACACTGGTGAAAAGATTGTCTTTCCAATAAATGGTGCTGAAAAAGCTAGATGTCCATATTCAGGAGAATGAAACTAGACCCCTACCTCTCACCAAATACAAAAATTAAATCAAAATGGATTAAAGACTTAAGGATCTGAAACTACTATATGAAATTATTGGGGAAACACTCCAGAACATTGATGTGGGCAAAGATTTCCTAAGTAAGAGCTCAAAAATACAGACAACCAAATCAAAAATAGACCAATGCAATCACATCAAGGTAAAAAGCTTCCATACGGCCAGGGAAACAACCAAAAAAGTGAAAAGACAACACATAGAATGGGAGAAAATATTTGCAAATCACCCATCTGACAAGGTACTAATAACTAGAATATATTAAAGAGCTCAAACAACTCAATAGAAAAATAGGCAAAAGCTCTGAATAGACACTTCTTAAAAGAAGACATGCAAATGGCCAACAGGTATATGAAAAATTTTCAGTATCATTAATCACTAGAGAAATGCAAATCAAAACTACAATAAGGTATTATCCACCCCCAATTAAAATGGCTTTTATTCAAAAGACAGGCAATAACTAATGCTGGCAAGGATGTGGAGAAAAGGGAATTTTTTCTTTTTCAGTTTTTGGTTGGGGCTGGGTTTGAACCCACCACCTCTGGCATATGGGGTTGTCACCCTACTGCTTTGAGCCACAGGAGCCACCCAAAAGGGAATTCTTTAAACACTGTTGATGAGACTGTAAATTAGTACAACCACTATGGAGAACAGTATAAAGTTTCCTAAAAAAAACCCAAATAAATAAATAAAAAATAAACTTTTGGCCGGAGATGCCCTCGTCCAGTAATTGACAAACTGGACAAACTGACAAAATGACAAACACAAAGGGAGAGAGGTGAGGCCCCTGATACGTGTTCTCTAGGCCTTTTAGAAAACATGGAGTTGATCCTTTGGCACATATATGTGAATCTACAAGAAAAATGATATTGTAGACATCAAGGGAATGGGTACTGTTCAGAAAGGCATGCCACACAAATGTTACCATGGCAAAACTGGAAGAGTCTACAGTGTTACCCAGCATGCTGTTGGCATTGTTGTAATCAAACAAGTTAAGGGATTAACATTTGTATTGTGCATATTAAGCACTCTAAGAGCTGAGATAGCTTCTTAAAACACATGAAGGAAAATGATTATAAAAAGAAGGAAGCCAAAGAAAAAGGTACCTGGGTTCAAATGAAGCAGCAGCCTGCTCCATCCAGAGAAGCACACTTTGTGAGAACCAACGAAAAGGAGCCTGAGCTCCTGGAACCCACTCCCTATGAAGTCATGGGATAATAGATGTACAGCGTAGTCCACAGGAGAACCAAGAGAACCAACTGAGCAGGAGCATAAGGTGCTGGAGCCCATTCTCTGTGAATTCATGGCATAAAAGGCACAGCAAGCTTTGTCACATTCAATGGAAAGGTGCCTCCCTGACCTGCTGGAACTTTTCCCCTATGGATTCATGGCATAATAGGTATTAAAAGTAAAATGCTACTGTAAAAAAATAAAACTATCATGACCCGGCAGTACCACTGCTAGGTATGTATTCAATAGAAAATAAGTCATTTTATCAAATAGCTATCTGTGCTCCCATGTTTATTGCAGCACTATTCACAGCAGCCAGCACTGAGAATCAACATACGTGTCCATCACTGAGTGAATGGATACATATGTGTGTGTGTGTGTGTGTGTGGGTGTGTGAGAAAGAGAGAGAGAGATACCCACACAAAATGAAATAATATTTAGGAAAAAAAAGAATGAAATCCTGTCATTTGCAACACCATGGATGGAACTTGAGAACATTATGCTAAGTGAAATAAGTCAGTCACAGAAAGACAAATCTAGCCGTGTTGTGACTCATATGTGGGTGCTAAAATTTTTTTAAATCAATCTCATGAAGATAGAGAATAGAAAGATGGTTAGCAGTGGATAAGAAGGGTATCAAATAGTGGGTGAAGTGGGGATGATTAATAAATGCAAAAACGCTGTTAGAATAAACAAGATCTAGCAATAGTAGCATAACAGGATGATTATAGTTAACCATTATTTATTGTATACTTTAAAGTGACCAAAAGAGTGAAATTGGAATGTTGCTAACACAAAGAAATGGTAAATGCTTGAAGTGATATATACCCCAGTTTCCATGATTTGATCATTACACATTGTATGCTTATATCAAAACATCACATGTGTCCCATAACTATGTATCCATAATAATTAAGAATTTTAGGGTGTTGCCTGTAGCTCAAGCAGCTAAGGCACCAGCCACATACACCAGAGCTGGCGGGTTTGAATCTGGCCTGAGACTGCCAAACAATGACAACTACAATAAAAAAATAGCTAGGTATTGCGGCGGGTGCCTATAGTCCCAGCTATTTGGGAGTCTGAGGCAAGAGAATAGCTTAAGCCCAGGAGTTGGAGGTTGTTGTGAGCTGTGACACTACCACACTCTACCCAGGACAATAGCTTGAGGCTCTGTCTCAAAAAAAAAAAAAAAAAAAAAAAGAATAAATTTTAAAAAGCAGTTCACCAACCTTTCCAGACTCATCTATTTGCTGGGTAGGTCCTCCTGACTCCACGGAGCATGGGAGCAAGCCATATTAGAGTAGCCACCAGAACCCTACAATTTTGTTGCCAGAGACCTTTTAAACCCTCCCACCTGAGACAGGTGCTGACTGAGACAATTAATTTGGACTTTTTGAACTGAGCCAATTGCCTGAGGACTATTCAAGTGGTGCCCTGGGTGTGTGGTTGTAGGAAGGTTTGATTTTCCTTTTCCAATTGTTGCCTGTGGGGGATGGGGTGACTTAATTGCTGGTATTTCTCCACAGCTAAGACTTCAATGCAGAGTAACCATTTAACTGGGGTCAAACAGAGACCAGCTGAAAACAAGACAGAATCACTTAGCCCTACCACACCAAACAGGTCCCCAGTTTCTCAGGCCATAGCACTGTATGGGTCCTCAACAAAGCTCCAGGGGAAAAATCAAATGGTGTAAAATAATCATGAGGTGAAATCAGTGGAAAAACTCTGGTAACATGAATAACCAGAATAGATCAACCCCCCTCCCTCCCCCAAGGAAAGATATGGCAGATGTAACTGAAGATCCCATTCATAAATAGCTGGCCAAGATGTCAGAAATCGAATTCAGAATTTGGATTGCAAACGAGATTAATAGAATGGAGGAAAATTTGGAATTAGAAATTTGAGGAGCAATTTAAAAGTTGGAATTAGAAATTTGAGGAGAAATTCAAAAGTTGTCTCAAGAATTTAATGAATTTAAAGACAAAACCACCAAAGATTTTGATGCACTGAAGCAAGATTTTGCAGCCCTCAAAGATCTGAAAAATACAGTAGGAGCCCTCAGTAACAGAGTGGAGCAAGAAGAAGAAAGAATTTCTGACATTGAAGACAAAGCTTTTGAATGCTCCCAAACTCTCAAACAGGAAGAGAAATAGAGAGCAAAAAACAGATCATTCTCTCAGAGAGCTCTGGGATAATACAAAGAAGGCTAATATCCACCTCATTGGAATCCCTGAAAGTGAT
>CAUYPK010165583.1:0-28929 GCA_963574355.1 Loris lydekkerianus | reverse complement strand
TGTGGTATATGTACACCATGGAATATTATGCAGCCTTAAAGAAAGATGGAGACTTTACCTCTTTCATGTTTACATGGATGGAGCTGGAACATATTCTTCTTAGTAAAGTATCTCAAGCATGGAAGAAAAAGTATCCAATGTACTCAGCCCTAACTATGAAATGAATTTATGGCTTTCACATGAAAGCTATAAGCCAGTTATAACCTAAGAATATTGGGAAAGGGTAGAGGGAGGGGAGAAATTGGGGAGGATGAGCAGAGGGAGGATGATTGGTGGGATTATACCTATGGTGCATCTTACAAGGGTACATGTGAAACTTAGTAAATGTAGAATATAATTGTCTTAACACAATAACTAAGAAAATGCCAGGAAGGCTATGTTAACTAGTATGATGAAAATGTGTCAAACGATCTATAAAACCAGTGTATGGTGCCCCATGATTGCATTATTGTACACAGATATGATTTAATAATAAAAAAATAAATAGCCGAGTGTTGTGGCAGGCGCCTGTAGTCCCAAGCTACTTGGTAGGCTGAGGCAAGAGAATCGCTTGAGCCCGAGAGTTTGAGGTTGCTGTGAGCTGTGACACGACAGCACTCTACAGAGGGCGACGTACTGAGACTCTGTTTTAAAAAAAAGAAAGAATGATAAGAAAAGAAAATGGTGAAGGAAATCCTTCAAGGAGGGTGGACTTCAGGCATTGTGTGTGGCTGTCTGCTCAGTCTGGCTTAAAATCAAGTTAATCTCGATTAATTCGGTTTTGTAGTTGAGGTTCACTGTGTTCCTCTGCGTGGGCCAAGAAGCCTGGCTTTTAGCTCTGGAGGTAGAAACAGCCCTGGGGATTAGAGACAGCTGCCGTTTTCAGAGCAGAGGTGCTCAGAGAGCTGGGTCAGAAAGAGGTGAGAGCTCTCAGCACCAGCAAGGAAGACATACAGCAGAATGCTCAGCGCCCTCCCCCACCTGAGGGTGTGAAAAACTTAGACACCTGGCATGTTCTGCAAATAAATTATTAAGTAAACAAGATAATTCAGAGAGCAGCAAATTCTATGAGAGAAACGCAATAGAAATCATGGTATGTGGGCAGACAGGATAAAACAGACAACAGCAACAGAGGAAATAGTTCACATTTGAGTGGTTAGCACGCTTCACACAGAGTTCCAAGCTCTTTGCTTGTGTTAACTCCTTTAATCCACCCCCTAATGTTTAGAATCAGATACCATTTTTGTTTTACAGATGAGGAAACTAAGGCATGAGAGAGGGAGCTTGTCAAAGGCCCCATGGTAGGTAAGGAGTCTGTAAGCAGGGCCAGGGCAGTTCCTAGGCTCCCAACCACCACCCGCACCCTGCCTTCTCACTCCAGCTTGATTCCGACCTTCCTGCCTTGTGTTAGAAAATCATTCCTTTTTCTTTATAAGAAATTCTCACTTTTACGGTTGATTACATAAGTTGGTCCATGTCCCTGCTACCAAAATGGTACAATTTGTATTTTATTTTAAAAATGAGCAATTTCTGCTTTCAGTAGATTTAAACTGGCATGAAGGACAAGGCTCTTCTTCCTGTATTCGCACAGAGGCCTTTCATTCCATCAGGTACCAAGGGACAAAAGGAGTTTGTGTGGAGAAGCATTGGAGGGGCCTAGTGGACCTGAAGCTGAGGCTACACGGCAGGTTAGATAGTGAAAACAGATGATGCTAATACGATATTACTTTCTTCTGGACACAGAACATAGATTTATCTGTAAAATCCCTCTTGTGCATATTTGTTTTCAGGCTCCATGGCAAGGCAGCTCATCCGGAGAGTTATAGCACAGATATTATTTCATCAACAGCCTCTGTAACACCTGCCCTTACCCTCAAGCTCTCTTCTCTCTCCCTCACAGGCATTTCTCAGCAGGCAGGGTGTTTTTTGAAGCCACCATATATGCAAAGCAACCCGCAGCGCAGAAGAAACCAAGAAACTAAAGAGTGAGGCGGACAAATCCCCTTTGTCAGCAGGGGGTGATTTACTGGGAGACTTAGAAACATGTAGTCTTGGGTGGCGGCAAAGCAAGTAGAAGGTGATTATATCTTAGAGAAAAGTGTAGGTGCCCTGGAAGGAATGTGTGAATGGCTGAGAGGATGCTACAGGCATCAGGGCTATGGCTTACGAAACAACATCCAAGGTTGTTTTGGAGGAAAGGCAAAGTGTACAGTGTATAGGTATCTTTACATAGAGGGTAACAAATCAGCCAGGCATCTTGGAGGCGTTCCCAGATTAGGGGTTAGAGTCACAAGGAGGATTCACATCTAAGTTAGAGTCTCTTGTGTCCCCACACAGTGTTACTGTTTAGGGCAGGCCCTGGTCACACAGAATGAGTGGCAGTGAATGGCCTGAGGTGACAGAGTTGGCCTGAGGTGACAGAGTCTCCTGTTGGGCGTGAGCAGGTGCTGAGGAGTCTCCTGTGCACCAGCCAGAGAGTCAGCCAGGCCTGGGATCAGGAAGAAGGTACAAAAGAAATCATAGATTTTTTTTTTCTTCTTCTTCTGCTTGGAGCTGCCAAAAAGGAGAAACCAGAGATTGGCCCAGCACTGTTAATTTTCCCCTCTTTTAGGCTCGTTGTAACCTCTGAGAACTTTCTCAGGAGGCCCCTAACCACTGCTTCCTCCTTTTGTGACTACTTCCCTGTGCTCTTCTTTGATGCCTCATGTAAAGCAGGCCTGACTGCTGAGGGCTGGAGAACAGCAGCTGCTAAAGAAGAATCATACTGGTCACTCATTGACATTGACAGAGGAGGGCAAAGACCCAGTCACTCGAGTGGATAGGCCTCCATTCAAGGAGGGAGAGAGAATTTACAACTGTCAGGAAAAGAACAGTTTGCAAATATGATTTCACCTACAAGAGGGACAGTAGGAAGATGAAGCTGGTGCTCAAAGGCAACTGCATTCAGTTATAATTCTTTCTTTCTTCCTCTTCTTCTTTTTTTTTTTTTTTGCAGTTTTTGGCCAGGGCCGGGTTTGAACCCACCACCTCCGGTATATGGGGCCAGTGCCCTACTCCTTTGAGCCACAGGTGCCTCCCTCCTTCTTTCTTCTTTTTTCTCTTTCTCTTTCTTTTTTTCATTTCAGATAAAATAAGGGTACTTACAATTAGGTTGCGTTGTTTGCATTTGTAAGGTAGAGTCCAGGTGTAGTTGAGCCCCTCACCCAGGAGGTGTGCCGTATATCCCTACATTGTACCTGGTAGGCGAGAGAACACCAAATGTCCTCCCCTCTCCCCTCTTCCCTCTTCCCTTCTTGAACTTAAATGTGTTTTTCTCTTGTGTGGGTGTGTAGTTCATCTACTAGTTATATTAGTATTAAGTATGTTGGATGCTTGTTTTTCCATTTTTGTGATATTTTGCTTAGGGGGATTTTCTCCAAATCCATCCAGGTTAACACAAAAGATGCAAGGTTTCTATCTTTCTTTATGGTTGAATAGTATCCCATGGTATACATATACCACAGTTTATTAATCTATTCCTGAGTTGATGGGCACTTGGGTTGTTTCCACATCTTTGCAAACTGAGCTGCTATAACCATTACAGTGCGAATATCCTTATGGTAAAATGATTTCTCTCTTTGGGGCAGATACCTAGTAAAGGGATTGCAGGATCAGCCAGGAAGGTCTACTTGTAGTATAGTATAATTCTTGATATACACTATATGTGTCTTTATTCATCAGCAGGGCACTACTTTTGCCTTGCATATTAAGAGTTTCTCCTTTAAGTGTGTACCACAGAAAAAAAATGAATATTTGGACTCTTTTTTCCATATTCATCTTTGGAAAATGAAGCTGCTCTCTAAACTGAGTGACCCAAGGATATGACTCTTAAATTTGGGCAATGCTCTCAATTTCCTTGACTCAATGGATATTTATGGAACATGGTACTATAAAATTGTAGAATATACATTATTTTCAAGTCTGCACTGTGTCAGTGCAGTGCAGTGCACTGTGTCAGGCCAATCACAAAGATCGGCCATATGCTCTGCCATAAAATAAATGCTGACAAATCTAAAAGGATTGACGTAATAGTATATTCTCCAACTACAATGTAATTAAATTATAAATCAATACCAATAAAGTAGTTAGAAAAATCCCCAATACTGTAAATTAATGACACATTTTAAAATAATGAGCCAAAGAAAAAATATCATGAGTATTAGAAATTATTTAGAACCATACAAAATACTAAAAATATGCAAATAATCTAGAAGAAGGTGGGGGGATTTTTAAAAATCAGAGGAATACAAAAATAAAGAATGAAACCTAACTATACTGATGAGGACAATACTTTGTGAGACACAGGCAAACCAGTGCTGGGGGAGAGTGTGTAGCCTTGAATGCTCATCTACAAAGAATGAGGCTAAACATCTGTCTCTCCCCACTTCCAAAAATCAACTTCAAATTGATTAAGGACTTTAATTATAAGACCTGAAACTATGAAACTACTAGAAGAAAGCACAAAGGAAACGCTTCAAGACACTTGTCTGGGCAAAGATTTTTATGGATGAGACCCCAAAAGTTAGGCAAAAAAAAAAAAAAAAAAAAGAAATGGAGAAGTAAGGCAATTGTGATTCCATCAACCTAAGAATCTTCTGCACAGCAAAGAAAATAATCAACAGAATGAAAAGACAATGTGCAGAGTGAGAGAAACTCAAATAACTAAACAGCACCCCCACCCCAAACAATCTGATTAAAAAGTAGGGAAGTGATCTGAATAGACATTTCTTAATAACAGGTGCTGGCAAGATGGGGGGGGGCCCTCATCCCTCTTGTAGGAATGTAAACTAGTATAGCCACTGTGGAAAACAGCATGGAGTTTCCTCAGAAAACTACAAATAGAACTACCGTATGATCCAGCAATTCCACTACTAGCTAGATGTCCAAAAGAAAGGAAATCTGTATGTTGAAATATCTGCAGTCCCATTTTCATTTCAGCACTATGTACAACAGGCAAGGTATGGAATCAATCTAAGTTTCCATCGACAGATGAATGTTCAAAGAAAATGTGGTATAGTACCCAACTGAATATTGTCCAGTTGTAAAGAAGAATGAAATCTGGTCATTTGCAGGATAATCCTGGGGAACATGATGTTAAATGAAATAACAAGGAACAAAAAGATAAAAATTGCATGTTCTCATTCAAATGCGGAAGTTTAAAAAGTTGATCTCATTGAAGTCGAAACTAGAATGTGACGTTTAATCAGTAATGGACTGTACATACCATGGTGATCCCATGAGTTTCTAAGACCTCATTTTTATTGTACCTTTTCTATGTTTAGGTATGTTTAGATACACAAATGCCATTGTGTACAATTGCTTACAATATTCAGTACAGTAACATGCTGTACAGGTGTTTAGGCTAGGAGCAGTAGGCTATGTTCTGTAGTCTAGGGTGTGGTAGGCTACACCATTTAGGTTTGTGTAAATGCTTTCTATGACATTAACACAAATGATGAAATTGCCTAATGAGGCACTTCTTAAAATGTATCTCTCTCAACTGTAATGGTTATTAGAAGCTGGGCAGGGGGTGGGGTGGGAACATAGGGAAAGATTGGTCAGTGAAGACAAACTTACAGTGAAAACAAACTTGTTTGTGGCCAAACTTGGAAGAATAAGTTCTAATGTTCTATAGTGGATGACGATAGTCAGCAATAATATTTTGTACATTTTCAAATAGTTAAAAGAAAGGATTTTGAATGTAGCCAACACAAAGAAATGATAATTACTCTGATTTGATCATTACACATTATGTACATGTATGGAAATATCATACTGTCCCCTGTAAATATGTACAATTATTATGTGTTCATAAAAAAGAAAAAAGAAATATATATACACAAGGAAAACTACTCAGCTATAAAACAGAAGGTAATCCTGTTGTTTGCGACAACATGAACGAACCTAGAGGACATTGTTATGCGAAATAAACCAGGCACAGAAGGAAAAATACCACATGATCTCACTTACATGTGGAATCTAAAAAAGTTGAACTCACACAAGTAGAGAGTAGAATGGTGGTTGCTAGAAGCTGGTCAGGGGTGGAAGGGGAAAGGGAATGCTGGTCAACAGGTACAAGGTGACAGGTGGGAGGAAGAGGTTCTATGTGCTAATGTTCTAACGGGGGTGTGACCATAGTTAATAATTACGTATTGTCATTACGTATTAGGTATTACGTATAATATATTTCAAAATGACATTCAGGATGTTGAATGTTCTCACCACAGATAAATATAAATGTTTGAAGTGAGGGATATGCTAACTACTCTGATTTGATTATCACACAATGCATACATGTATCAAAACATTACATTGTACCCTATAAGGATGTACAATTGTTTTTGCCATTTAAAAAATGAAATAAAACTCTAAAAAAAGAAGCAGGAAAAAGAGGACCCCAGAAGAGAAAATGCATGACTTTTCTTCTTTCTTTCTTTATTTTTTTATTTTTGCAGTTTTTTTGGCTGGGGCTGGGTTTGAACCTACCACCTCTGGCATATGGGGCCGGCGCCTTACTCCTTTAAGCCACAGATGCTGCCCATGCATGACTTTTCAATTATCATGTAACAAATCACCACAAATTTAGCAGTGTGAAGCAGTGTACATTTATTACCTCGCGGTATCTGTGGGTCCAGAGTCTAACACATTTCCACTGGATCCTTTGCTCGAGGTATCACAAGGCTGAAATCAAGGTATCAGCTGGCTGCTTTCTCCTATGGAGGCTTCACTAGGGAGAGACCCACTTCCAAGTTCCCTACGTTCCCTTTCAGCTGCATGATGGGTCCTCTTGTACTTGATGGTTGTTGGCCGGGACCACTCTCAGCCTCTTGGAGGATCCTTCTTTTCTCTGGCAGTTCACATTATGGCAGATTGTTTCTTCTTTGTGGCCAGAAGGAAAATCTCTCCAGCTTCTCCTCTTTTTAAAGGCTTACTTGATGAGGTGGTCTAGGACAGGTTCCTGTTTGATGAACTCAAAGGTAAATAACCTAATTACGAGGGTGGCATCCCATCCCAGTCACAAGTCTTGATCATACTCAAAAAGAAGGAATAAGTGAAGATGTGACTAGCTAGAGCGGAGAACCTTTAGGACTCTCAAGATTTAGGAATCTTTAGAATTCTGACTGCCATACAGAAGAGGAAATGAAATAACAATAAGAGCAGAAAGCAACAATGTAGAAAACAAAGTCAATTAACAAGACAAAATATGGTTCTTTGAAAAGATCAACAAAATTGAAAAACTCTTAGCCGCAAGATCAAGAACAATAAGAGAACACATACTTCACCAATATTAGGAAAGAATGAGAAGTTAGCACTATCGATACTTCAGGCATTGAAGTAAAAAAATTTAAAAAATTATATAAAATTTTATGGTAACTAATTTGACAATTAGATGAAGTGGAGAAGTTCCTTGAAACACATGATCTACCAAAATTCTCTCCATCTTTCTCCCCCTCCTCTCTCTCACACATACAATGCTAATAGTACTATTTCTATTAAGAGCGTAGATTTTTTAATCAAAAAACTTCCCCACAAAAAATGTTCAAATAGCTTTACTGATGTGTTCTATCAAATATTTAAGGAAAAACTATCGATCGTGTATAATTTTTTTTCAGAACATTGAGGAAAATTATAAAATAAACCTAGTAATAAACAATTAGAAAATGAAATAAAATCTCCGCAATATAAAATAATTAGAAATACATTTAATAAAGGATATGCAAAAAGAAATTTTTTAAAAAGACCTAATAAGATGAAAGGTTATATAAAGTTTATGGATTGGAAACCTCAGTGTTGTTAATTACTAGAGATGGTAATTCTTCCCAAATTCAATGTAATCCTTATCAAAATTTTCTTTTTTTAATACATTAAAGAAAGCAATGTAAAAATGTATATGGAAAGGCAAAAGGCCTATATTGGCCAAAATAATTTTGAAGAAAAAGAGAATAAAGTTGGTGGTCTTACAATGACTGATTTCTTACTATAAATTAATGGTAATCAAGAAAGTGTGGCTTTTGGCACAGGGATGGATTCTTATGGTAAGATTTGAGATAAGATAAATGGAATGGAATAATCTAGGAGTAGATCTATACTTACACACGCATAGTCAATTGGTTGGTGACAAAGGTGGCAAGGTAATTCAAAGGGAAAAAGGTAGTCTTGAGAAGACTTCTACCAGTTTCCAAGACAATTGGATATCTGTATGGGGAAAAACTGACATCAACCCTGACTTCATGCCATGTATAAAAATTAACTTGAAATGCATCACATATCTAAAGACAAGCAATAAAATATATTGAATTTCTATAAGCAAAATATAGAAGAAAATCTTTATGATAATAAATAGCTCTTAACAGGACACACAAAGCATGAATTATAAGAACAAAATAATAAATTCCACCCCGTAAAAAAACTTTGAAAAACACAGTTAAGGAAATATAAAAGCAAGTCACAAACTAGGAGAAAACACATGGTGAATGTGTATCTGACAAAGTTGTATTGTAAATTTCCTCAACTTCCCCACAAACTGACTGACAGCTCCTCACTCAGGCCAGCTGCAGTGTGGTGAGATTGGACCCTCGCCACCAGTTTCCCTTCCTAAACCCTTGACCATGACCTAATAACATTTCAACACACGGGTGAACCCCCCTGAGCCTTTCTTGTGTAATCCACTCTGAGTTCCAATAAAGGCCCCTCCCCACTGACCCTCCTCTCTCTGCTTCCCACTTGCTCCCTGAGCTGCTCTTGGGGCCCCTTCCCACATGATCCCCTCTGCATGCAGGGACTGTCTCTCTCAGACCCACGAGGATCACAAACTCACTTTTTCTTATGCCTCTTCTGCGTCCCTTTCTGTGGCTGCACCTGACTGACCATCACCAAAAAGAACTCCTATAACCATTAATACATAACCAGAAGACAAACAGCTGAAATTAAAAAGAAGCAAAATAAGGTTTATTCACCAAAAATGCGGGGAAAACTGGGGTTTTTTGTTGTTGTTTGTTTGTTGTTGTTTCTTAAGATTTAGAAGGTTTTTAAATGAGTTTTCATCACAAAGGTTGGTAGGGCAAACCCAACACCTACAAAATCCTTACTAAAGTACTGGTAGCTTGTTCATGTGGTTTGGGTTGGACCTGTCAGGGGGTGAGCTGAGGCCTCTGCCTGCTCTGCGGAGGCCATGGCAGGGTGGACTGAAGCTTGTCTGCATAGACACAGTGGCAGTGCCTTTACTGCGGGGGCCACTGGTCTGTGCAAGGAAAGATTGCTTGCTCATCCCATTGTGGAAGGATCTCTCTGGGCTGGTCACAGTGTGTGAAAACAGGGTGTGAGGAGGGTCTCCAACCCACACAGCCTGCAGGTGAGGGGACTTCCACAGGCCCCCAGGACATGGCATCCCCACACACATGGCACCTCTCCTGGGACATGGCACCTCACCCAGGACATGGCACCTCGCCCAGGACATGGAGCCCAGCTGCAGCAGAGAGCATGTGATCCTGGGTCCTACCTTCTGCTCCACCTCCTGTCCTCCTGGGTAAGGAGGAAGGATGCACAGCTCAGAGCTCATACCTGGCAGTTGGCTGCCATTCACAGTGATGCCAAAGTTTTCCTGGGATTCAGAGTGTGGCTGTCTTTTGCTGTCACCCTGTAGTCCTGTCACGGACCCTCAAAATTTTTCTATGGGAACATAGGGACACACAAGCTTGGCCTGCTTTGTCTGCAATCACAGAGCCTGAAGTCTGAGGAGACCTGTAGGGTGGTGGGGACAGTGTTCTAGGCAGGAATAATAGCAGACCATCTCCAGGGGCCTCGTGCACTGAGCAGCACCTGGCTTGTCACTGCCACCTGACAGGCCTCCTGTGCCACAGCCTCTGAAGTCATTTTAGCTTGTCTTTCTTGCTATGATCAAGGAGAAGCTGCCATAGGCAACACACCAGGATGGGGGCCTGGGCCTAACACCCCAAGGATGACGTGGAGAACAAGCACAGGAAGGTGCCTCCCGAATAATTTCACTAGGGGGCGCAGCTGAGCACAACCACAGAAGACCCTTCCAGAAGTGCAGGCTGGACGTAGTGGGAGAACTCTGCTTTAGAATGACTCCCGCTGTGCTACAGGCTGGTGCTATCATTCACCTGTAACCTTGGACAAACAGCAGCTTCTCTGGGCCTCATTTCCTCCTCTATGAGAATGAAACAAAACAGCACTGGTGAAGGTCGGTGTCTGCCCGCATCCCTCTGCCCTGTTCCTGTAGCCTCCCTCCTTCACAGTGTTGTCCTTTGGTGACCTTTGTGGGTAAATTTGCCTCAGGTACAGTCCACAAAGTGAGATGATCTCAGGCACGGATCCCTGCACCTGCCCAGGGTGAAACTGGTCAGCTTTCCGTCCTGGAGTCCAAAGAAGGAACATCCGGCAAGCCCCGGACCAGGCGACGGTCTCACATGATGCTGCCCTCCTCTGCTTCATCACTTCATGGCTCCACCCAACTCCCTCGCGGAAAATTGCTAATCCCTTCTGAGATCCAGATCCATCTCCTGCATGTACAAACCAGACAAGAGAACTCTCTCCTACCCCAACCTCCTTCCCCAAAGAAAGGAATAAAAAGCACAGTGAGCTCTGCGAGTCCCACACGTGCACACCGCCTAGGCCTGGCTGCCGCGGGGCATCTCTCCCCATCTGGCCACCGCTGTCTAGCTCTGTCTACTGCTGCGGCCTCTGTCCCTACTGGATGTCACCTCACGCACCTTTCCTAAGCTGTGGGATTGAAAGAAGGAAGATGGGAGGTGGACGAAAGAAGAAGGCACGTTAAATTAACTTCAGTGAGTACCCATTTCCGGTGTTCCCTGGTCAACTGGAAACCCTAGTTTGGTTGACAGTGCCACCTGCAGGCTCAGCGCTTCCAGTTCCGAGACGCAGGATTTAAGAAAGCTCTCAGGATTTAAGTTAGCCTCCATCTGCTAGAGACTGGGGTGCCAGCGGCCATGGCGGCCACGTGCGCGCGCACCACCAGGGCCTGCGGGTCGGGTCGAGGGGGGCCGACTCTGCTCTCATCAGGCTCCACGTCCATGTTGCAGCGAGCTGTCAAACAGCAGCGGACAAGACTCCCGCCGGCCGAGGCCTGTCTGCAGGCGGCCGCGGTGGCCGGTCGGGTTTGGGTCCCACCGCGGCCCTGCGAGCGTCGACCCAGGCTGCCCCCGTGCAGCTGTTCTAACGGGCAGAGCTCTCTCGCGGGCAGCGTCGGAGTACCGGGGCTGAGGCTGGTGCTTCCCTGGACGAGCCTTTCAAATGTCACACACACGTCCGTCTCAACGTTAGCGTGCACTGTCACATCCTTTCTGCAACCCAGGGGCCGAGGTGGGTGGATTGATTGAGCTCAGGAGTTCTAGACCAGCCTGAGCAAGAGTGAGACCTGTCTCTACTAAAAAAAAGAAGAGGAGGAGGAGGAGGAGGAGGAGGAAGAGGAAGAGGAAGAGGAAGAAGAAGAGGAAGAGGAAGGAAGAAGAAGAACTAGCCAGGTGTCACCAGCCCTAATGACCTGATCTGGCAAAGGATGTGGAGATGTAAAGCCTCAACCAGGAGGATCAAAGGAAGACATCCCTCCCTTCACTCACAGACTCCTGAATTCAGTGATGAATACTGAGCATCTACCATAGAAAAAGAAATAAAACAGAAGCGTTCCCTTGAGCTTAACGTTTTGATTTGTGTACATTGATTTTGTAACCTGAGACTTTGCTGAATTTAATTGTCAATTCCAGGAGTCTTTCAGTGGAATCTTTAGGGTTTTCTAGATACAAGATAATATCTCAGGAACCAGGAGATAGTCTGACCTCATCTTTTGCAGTTTGGATGCCCTTTCTTCTTTTCACTGCTAGTGAGAAAGAGGAGGAATCCCTGGACAGTGCTTCTGTGTCCTACTCCGGAGGACTGACCTCGGGGAACAGGCGGATGCCCTGACAGCCTGAAGCACACCTGTTCTCTCATGAAGCTCTGATCCTCTGTGGTTGCCACAGTGAAGCTGGAGCTGGGGGACTGTTCGGATTTGGCTGGACTTTGGGACCTTAGTGGGGACCTGGATGCATCAGGGGACTACAGCCGTGGGTAAAGCATGTTGCAGGATCTTAGCGGGGCTCATCATGGGACCTTGGCTAGTATCTGGGCAAGTTGCTGGACCTTGGAAGGTGTATGGGCATGTGTCGGGACTGGGACCAGTGGTGGGTAGGGTGGTGTGAACTTGAAGGATGCCTGCATGTTTCTGGAACCTTGGCGAAGGCCTGTGCTGGGAGCAGAAACTTGGCAAGCACCTGGACAGGTCAGGGATCTTGGCCTATGCCTGGGTGGGTTGCAGCATCACAGCCTGCAGTGGCTTGGCCACTGGTGGGACAGGATTGGTGATGCACCCTGCCAGGGAGTCCGGGTGGCTGAAACTCTCCCTCCACGTGGGTCTGGCTGTGGCAGCTGCTTCAGGGCTACTCAGGTGGCAGAGGCAGTGCTATGGAGATGGCAAGGTGGTGGTGGTAGATGCTGAGGGCCGGTGGGCACTTGTTTGGCTGGGATCTCTGGCAAGTGGCCAGTGGCTGGTGGGCGCAGTCACAGTGCTGGTGAGAGCGGCCCCCTGAAGCTCCCTCTCTGACCTAGCAGGGACCATGGGGAGGTGGCTGCCATGGAGTGGACCCCTCTGCAGACCGGGTGCTCTGGGGTCGAGAGTGTAGATTGGAGACCAGAAGTTGGGGGAATCCCATTGTACCAGCTCTCTGGCACAGTGCTACTGCAAGTTATTAACTCTAAATAACCACTGCCCACAGTTTCATGAATATCTGATGTAGTTTGGATATAGGTTCCTTTTAAATCTCAGATTGAAATTTGATTTCCAGAGTTGAGGGGGTCTGATGGGAGGTGGGTGTATTCCTCTTGAATGGCTTGGTGCCATCCTCGAAGTAATGAGTGAGTTCTCACTCTATCAGAACACAGGAGAACTAATTGTTCAGAAGAGCCTGGCCCTTCCCTGGCCTCTCTCTTTTGCTCCTCCTTTTACCAGGTGACACACTGGAGTCTCCTTCAACTTCTGCCACAGTAGAAGCACATGCTGCGCCAGGCTCTTTGTACAATCTGCTAAACTGTGAGCCAAATAAACCTGTTTACTTCATGAATTACCCAGCCTCAGATTTTCCTTTACAGCAATGCGAATGGACTTAGACAGTATCTAAATCTACATTTATAGCCATGTCTATGTGTTTATTCATTTCCTTTTCATTTCTTTTTATTAAAATGGACTAATTTTGGCCAGGCATGGTGGCTTCATATAATTCTGGCGCTTTGGGAAGCAAAGGAAGGAAAATTGCTCGAGCCCAGGAATTTGAGACCAGCCTGGGCAACACAGCAAGATCCCATCTTTACAATTTTTTTTTTTTTTAATTAGCTGATCTCAGGAGTCTGAGGTCAGAAGACCACTTAATGCTAGGAGTTTGAGGCTGCAGTGACCTATGATTGTACCACTGTACTGCAACCTGGGTGACAGAGCAAGACTCTGTCTCAGGAAAAAAAAAAAAAAAAAGAAATAAATGGATCACTTTATAGAAACTGTTTCAGGACCCACTTGTAAAGAATTAATTGTTAGTGCAGCCATGAATATCTTACTTTGTCTCTATTGTATTATTCTATACTTATCATCATAATTGATTGAATAGTATTTCATTGTTTGTACAGGAGGACAAAAAGAATTAAAGATAGACTTATAGAATAAGAATATTTGGGGGCATAAATAAAGAAAGTGGTTCAAGAAAGGAAAAACCATGGCAGTGAATCAAGAAGCTGGTGGAGACCTTATGTTGAGTATTCAGATAACCTGTTTCCTCTTCTTACTGGGTATGAAATCTAACAGGGTGGTCTGTCCCTAATAGAGTCCTTTTTTCTATAAACTGGGACAGCAGTACTATCTACCTTATGTGGTTGTTTTGAGTTCTAGATGAGACAATTCATGTAAAGCTCTTAGCACAAGGTCTGGCAACTAGTGAACATTCACCAACGTGAGTTGTTAATATGATTACCTGCCATCTGGTAGGTGCTCAGGAACTGCTGCACGCGTTGGAGGGCATGTCACATAAAGGGAACAAAGAAGAGCTGTGTGCACATGGGGACTCTGGGTGAAGCAGCTGCTCCCGGAGAAAGGGATTTGGGCATCTTGGGAACTCTCCCATAGTCTGGACTTTTAAATTGGACTTCCCAGATTCACCTGGCAATGGCAGAATTCTTAATCACCATTGAAAAGGCTAGGAAGCCTCTTCCCATCACTTCTAGTTTCTAGGTTATTTTAATTTTGTCTTAAAACCAACTTCTTTACTATACATTAGTGACCAAATCTAAGCTTCTCATGTGGCTTTCCCTTTGGCAAACTGTGAGTGAGGGGAGGTGTTAATGTAAGGAGACATTAAAAAGGCAAGAAAATGTCTTTTACTTTCCAACTCCCCATTAAAAATTACTATTTTTAATTTCTGGGTTGCAGGGTCTGTAGGTGAACCTTCAGAGCTAACGGTCAGATGGAGCATCACGTAAGAGCACTTTCCTGAAGGTCAGAAGGTGCACTTTGGTTATATCTCAGGCACGGTTACAACCTTTCCCTCCCTCCACTCACACCTGCTGATTTACACAGGACTAAGCATCATCTCAAAGAAAATGAAAGCCTTGAACTTTGTCGGTCCCTGGGTTCAGATTGTAGAAAATGGATGAACAGTGGTAAGAAATGACAGGTCCTTGAGAGAAATTTTACTGTAAGACACAAAGAAGCCTGGCACGGTGATTCCGAATTAGCAACAGGGTTAGACGGGAGTAGAGCTTCCAAGGACAGGTTGGTGGCCGGGCCCCCCAGACTTGTCTACATCCAGCCACTCTGGTGGCGTGTGTTTACCATAGGAAGAGAAACAGCAGAGCGTGTCACACACAGGACAAGGGCATGATCCTCTTCTCTCGTCAAAGGACTTTATAGCTCTGACATCTAGGAGAGGCAGGATGTCACACCAAGCTGCCATAGACGAGGACGAGGGGAACAGAGGCCAGTGGGAACAGTGTGGATGTACCTACCCCACAGTGGTTACAGCCGGCAGCTGAGGCTTGCCTGGCAGTGATGGAAGACATCAACGCTCTCTGGTGAAACTCAGCTCCCATGGTGCTAGAATTTAAGAGAAGAGGCCACAGTGACCCTGTAGTGTTATCTCCAAAATGGTGGTGATGGTAGGTAGCAGCCCAGGCTAATGTTTTAAATGGATGTGAGACTTTCCCTGTGGACTCCTAGAAATATTTATGAGAGGAAGATGTGCTGCTTTGCAAGGAACTGGTGTTCCTATGTGAACGAGCCCAGGGCCTCAAGCTGGCAAGATTCAGAGATTAATGTTAACACGTCGTGTGATCTCATCTGTTCCTGGGGATTGTGAGGTTTGGAGACATTTGGGAATATTACGATTTCAGAAAAGAGGCTAAATCACTGAAAATTGCTGGCATCTTTTCCACTGTTGTCCTTTTCAAGATTTAAGATGCTGATGAGTGATTTTTTTGAATAGTAATGACTAGGAAAACACCAAGCCAGAATTTACACAAAGAAATATTAAACAACAATGAAAGCAAATGAACTATAGCAATGTGAACAATATGCACAAATCTCAGAAATACAACATTAAGTGAAAAGGTGTAAAAAGTGACCTACACCCATATAGCCTTTAACTAATAAAGTTAAAACAACTAATATAAAGACATATATATTTAAAGGAAACCTAGGGCTGCATTAATACGACATAAAGAGGAGAACAGCAGAACAGTGAACGTGAGGTTCAGGATGTGTTTTCATCAGGTGGAGTCAGCCAGAGGAAGGATGGGAGAGGCCACATACATAAAGTTGGTCATTGTTCTGGGATTAATGAGTGTTCATAAGAATAAAAACTAGGTCGTGCATAGAAAAAGATTATACCTAATGCCATTCTTTGCACACATAAGGTCATACATTCAACCAGACTGCAGAGACTTTAAGGAAACATTGAGGTGATTTTTCATTATAACTAGTGTGGATTTGGTTGAGAATGTCTCCCACAAGTATAAAAATGCACTTGAAGCAGAGTCATCTTAAGATCTTTTTCTATACCTTGTTTTGGTTGTTTTTAATTTGATAGCAATATACACCAAAACATTGGCAACGCCATTATCAGCTACCCAGAAAAGAAAACAAAATATTTAGAGCAAGGTGTTTATACAGAGATAGCATGTTAAGATCTTCTGATCAAACTTAGATCAAATGGTCACGATGGGGGTCCCAGTTAGATTGTTTCTCTCTCCTCTATTTCACAGCCCTGGGTGCTGAGGGCCCTTCACTGAGGGCCACACGTCTTCACTGGGAACGGAATGCAGAGCTAGCCCAGAGGCTGATCCCAGAGAACACTGAGACTCGGGCCTGGGGGAGACGGGCAGACCCTGTGTGCATCTCCCCCATGCACAGAGTGCCCCATGGGCGGCAGAGTCTGGACAGCGAGAGGGAGGGTGGTTGCAGAGAACAGGGCAAGGGCACAGGCTGCTCCCAGGGTCTCTGCAGACATGCTGGGTACGGGGCTAGCGGTCCAAGGCTGGACGTGCACATAGAACATTTTCATAGTTTCCTGTATCAGCTTTGGAGGTCCGGCCTCTACTGCAGGCCAGCCCTGTGGAGTCATTGTAGGGCACCTCCTTCAAGTTTGAATAAAAGATTTCAAGTTCCTGGAGAAGAAAGCACGATGGTGAATACCTGAATACAGGAGAGGAAGGGCGGAGAGGAAAGAAAGCCAGGCAACGCCACCCACCTTGTCCTCCCGGTGCACAGTTGGTGCATTTGCTGTCGGATGGGAGCAGCAAAGAAAATTATTAGACTGTGGGCAGCGAATGTATTCCAACTTACAGCCACCTCGCAATACACTCTGAGCCATTCTTCACGTCTGGGCTCAGCTCTTGACTGCTTCCTCTGCTGAATTCTTCCAAACCCTCACAGAAAATTACCCTCCGCACACAACACAAAGCCTTTCTCCTTCCACCAAAGGCTCAGAGCAACTTTCACGACGGTTTCTGTCTTGCTCCTCTGCTTGTCCCAGCTGAGCACCTGCCCCTCCACCTGCCACTGGCCTCTGTGGAGATCCTCTTGGAGAAGGCAGCAGAGGTGCCTTGCTTCACTTGGCATGGGGAGATGGGGAGAAGCCAGAGAGGACAAAAGGCAGAGAGTGGGGGAGCTGCCAGAGTGCAGAGGAAGACCAGGGGCAAGCTGTGGAGATGGTTCAGCGAGGCAATCACTGTCCGTCTGAAAGGGGTTATGTTGTGAACAGACAGTTGAAAGGCTGGAGGAGAACAAGACTAGAAATAAAGAGACCAGTTAAAAGAATTACAATTGTCTCCATGTTAGATTATTTATTCCTTCACTTGAAAAATATTTCAGAGGGCCTACACTTTCCAAGCATGGAGCTAGATGCCAGTGGGTATGTTAGTGAAATAGTTGTGTCTGTCCTCAGAGTCTGTGGGGTAACGGTGGCAGGACAGCAACATGGACAGACAATGGGGAATGGGTGAGGATGTGGTTGGCAGTGGGAGGTGCAGGTAATGCCTTCCACGATGGCATTTCTCATCGTGTTTAAGATGACTATGATCCAAGACCTCTTGCTGGATGGGATAACCTACAGCCACCTCCCCACTACCTTATCTAAAAAGTATCTCACCTGAGTCTTCTGCTGCAAGTTTGAAGCTCCAGATCTGGGAATAAACTATGTTGCTATCTTCAGGAATTACTGTAAAAGAAAAGAAGATGTAGTTGCCTGTATTCAAGAGCTCATACTCCAGACCCTCCAAATTCATAGCCGCCTTTTATCCCCAATCAAATGCCAGGAATGCCATTTCTAAATTAGTGGTCAGGCCGTGGGCTGTTGCTCAACCCCTCCTCCCTCGCTGGCTCACCGGGGAAGTCCTCTGTCCTCACCGCTGGTGTTCACTGGCTGCAGCTGCAGGACGGTTAGTGGCTCCTGGCGGGGAGGCTCTTGGGGGTCTCTCCTGGAAGGTCTGGACAAGGGAGGTATCCAGCACTCGTGGGGCCTGTAACAGTGACAGAGGGGAAGAGATGATGGATAAGAAGTATTTGTGGTTTACACAGATTCTCAAAGAAATCAGTAGCCACAAAGCCCAGCACTATTCTTGTAAAATATTGCAGCTGCTTTAGCACAGCTTCTTTGAGAAAATATCAGGAGTGTGCAGCAAGAGGAGGCCTGGGCAGGCAGGGAGGCAAGGTCAGAGGCAAAGGCCACACAGTCTCAAGGCCCATAAAAATCCCTATTGACTAAAGTTTAAAATTATTTTCAAAGACCTAAAAATTATGATGCACAAAGCCTTGATACATAAAGGCTTACAGAATAATAAGTATTTCTAGGAGTCCGCTGGGAAAGTCTCATGTGCATTTAAAACATTAGCCTGGGGCTCAGCACCTGTAGCTCAGTGGCTAGGGCACCAGCCACATACACTGGAGCTGGTGAGTTCAAATCCAGCCCGGGCCTGCCAAACAACAATGACAACTACAATAAAAAAATAACTGGGTATTGTGGTGGGTGTCTGTTGCCCCAGCTACTTGGGAGGCTGAGGCAAGAGAATCGCTTAAGCCCAAGAGTTTGAGGTTGCTGTGAGCTGCCATGCCATGGCACTCTACTGAGGGTGACATAGTAAGACTGTCTCAAAAAAAATTAGCCTGGGCTGATACCTACTATTGCCACCGTTTCTGGAGATAACACTACCAGGTCACTGTGGCCTCTTCTACTCTTAAATTCTAACACCATAGGAGCTGAGTTTCACCAGAAAGCATTGATGTCCTCCATCACTGCCAGCTAAGCCACAGCTGCCGACCACAATCACTGTGGGGTACATCCACACCGTTCCCACTGGCCTCTGTTCCCCTAGTCATGGTCTATGGCAGCTTGGCATGATGTCTTGTCTCTCATAGATGTCAGAGCTATAAAGTCCTTTGAAGAGAGAGGATCATGCCCTCGTCCTCTGCGTGATATGCTCTGCTGTTTCTCTTCCTATGGTTCTGCATTCTCACAGAACATGAACTTTATTTTTTTAAAAAGAGTTTCCTTTCAGGGTGGCACCTGTGGCTCAAAGGAGTAGGGTGCTGGCCCCCTATGCCGGAGGTGGCAGGTTCAAACCCAGCCCCAGCCAAAAACTGCAAAAAAAAGAAAGAAAAAATAAAAGTTTCTTTTCGGCTCGGCACCTGTAGCTCAGGGACATTAGTTTGACTGTTCCTGTGGTGGGCACTTGTAGTCCCAGCTACTTGGGAGGCTGAGGCAAGAGAATCACTTAAGCCCAAGAGTTGGAGGTTGCTGTGAGCTGTGACACCACAGCACTCTACTTAGAGCAACATAGCGAGACTCTGTCTCAAAGGAACAAAAAAATTTCCTTTCAGTTATCTACCTCATATGAAAATAATCTAACTTTCCCATAAGATACCATGAGGGTATCTTTCCCCAGTTTTATTTCCTTCTGGAGTTAATATTGTGAACTGAACATTTGATGCTTGTTTCTCAAATGAGTGGATGAGTGGAGGAGCCAGGAAGGAGGGGATGATAAGTTGTAGCCCTATGAAGGATGATGTCATTGGCCTTGGTCAATTCTATACTGGACACATTTAAGAAAGTAGATAAATTATAACATGCATTCTTGTGTAAGTAGGCATTGAGTATCATTCAAAAATATGAATGAAAGTGGCCTTCTAATCACAGTTTTGGATTTTGTAAGAATGTGAAAAAGTAAACAAGAAGTCTTTTCAAATCTCTTTATGACGCAGGTGATTCCGTGTCCCCATCTTGTGGGGGTAAGTCAGTCATGGAAATGTTGGTAGCACTAGCAGCAGGGACTCACCTGGAGGTTCCAGTGTCAGGAAATCCTCCTGCAAAGCAAAGGGACACTGGTGGTGAGCAAACTGAGCAGGTGACATGCCCTGTGTTAGTTAGACTGTCCCTAGGAACCACATTCACTCTAGACCTCAGCTGTGGCAAATCCTAGGGGACAGCCAGCTCTATTCCCCATGACATGCTATAGGTGAGGAAGGTGGGTCTTGACAGACATTTGGCCAGAATCAGACTCTCTCTGAACCATTTTTCAATCAGTAAGCGTCCGGTGAACAGCAGCTCTGAGTAGCTGAGACTGAAGAGCAGAAGGGGGACAAGTTAATATTTAACTCTGGGCCAAGTGCTTTCTCACATCCACCTTTTGTCCTGACTACAGCCCTATCGGGCAGAGAGAAGGAGACTGAGGTCCAGAAAGCCAAGAGAGGCTTAGAATTCATTTAGAATTGCTATGCAAGTATGATTTGAGGGGACCACCACAATAAGCTCAACTCTCTCCTCCTCCAGCCGTGACCCCTGCAAATCCATTCTAGCGACACTGAACTACATATTTGAGGTACATGGTTTTTCTTTTTCTTTCACTTGGGTAATTCCAACCTATCTTTCCTCCTCTAGAGCTTTCTCTGGTGTCAACAGGCTGGATTAAGTGACCTACATATAGAACTAGGTAATATAAACATCACTGTATTGTATTGTAATTATTTCTGTGTTTGCTTCTTGTTTGTTCCTTCACCAAAAGATGTGCTAGATGAGGCTGAAAACTTTATCTTAACTTTTTTTTTTTTGTATTTCCAGTGTCTTACCTAGCAGTTGAAAATACTCAATAAATATTTGTTAAACATCTGAACAAATTTTAAAGTGTTCTTAAGGTCTAAAAAAAGGTAAATCTAATTTTGAAGCCTGCTGTATCAGCCTTAAAAATATGGCAATTTTCCATCACTGAAATATTGAAATCTTCCTGGCATGCTCCACTACAAGTCTCCTCCACAGTTCCCATCCCTGTCCTTGGCTTTTTTTCTGTCTCTGGCCCCATAGCTGTCTCCCTGGGCTCACACAAGTAATTGTCAAAATAATCCCACCGGCCTTGATGCTCATGAAAAAAGCCTATAAACCTGGCCCTTCTGAATGAAACTGGAGATACACAGTCACAATCTGGTCCTGTATCTCTCTCCCCAGAGTACAATCCACATCAGTCAGCAGCTGATATCTTCCCTGTGGGCGATTAGCTCAGTCCCAGGATGCACCTGAGAGTCATTCTATGTCCTTGTGTAAAAAAGGGAAAACTGAGATCCGGAGAGCTGGCAGTTTATAATACAATCTGGCATTTCCTGGAGACCTGGGCCAAGGATGGTCCTAAGGAGTTCACCTCGATTATCTCATAGCACTTAAAAGGCAGATACTATTATTATAACCACCATATAAATGAAGAAAGTGGGGTTTGGAGGGTTTCATTTGCTTACCCAGTATCAAGTTGTTGGCAAGTTACATTACTGGAATTTCAACCCAACCAGTCTGATTACAGAGTCGATCAATTTGCCACTCCTTTTGATAACTTATAGGAGTCACTCAGACAAGGAGCAGACTTCTCCATTTTTAGAAAAATTTGAGAGGTCTGAGCTCCTCCCTGAAAAGCCTGGTCTATGATGAGAAGGGAAGATTTGTTATGATGGGAACAGCAGGAAAGATTTTGAGAAGAGAAGGGCAGAGACCCTCTGCTTTGTAAACTGTCCTAGTTCCTTAGTGAGCTTATTACTTAAAAGACCCCCTCAGATCTGGGGGACAGAACCACGGGGGCTTCTACTCACGTGCATACATGAAATAATAGTATTCTTTCCTTCCCTGGTCCTGTGTTGACTGAGCAGTCTATTTTTTGAACATTATTCACTTTAACTTTGAGATTCTAATGTTTTCTTCTAGTGTATGACAGGTTAGCAAATTATATCTCAAGTAGGTGATGAGAGAGAAAAAGGAAAAATAATTTTGACAGTGGGAAATGTGATCAGCCTTCTACAAGTCATCAATGAATAATAGAGAGGGTACACAATCAAGGGTCAGGTAGATTCCAGTTAATGTCTGACTCTGACTCTTACTACCTATGTAAATATGGAGAGTTTATTTAACTCCTCAAACCTCCACTCCTTCATCTCTAATGTAATTATGACAATATCAGTTGAATTCAACTGAATTATACTTATTAAATCATTGAAGTAGACAAACTATAAAACTGCATGCAATAGGTTCTAAATGAATGACATTTTATGATGGGTACTATTGGGGTTAGTATTCTTATTATCTTTATATATTTTAAAAATACAAATACATATACATAATTTTATATGTAATCTTATTTAAGTATCTCTGAAATACATGTATCAGTTGGTGCCGCTTTTTTTACAAGCAAGTAGAAAGATAGAGGCTCATTGATTGACTTGGAAATAAAGGTAAGAGGTAAAAGGACAATGCTTACCAGGATGACTGAGAGAATATCTAAGATTTTTCATCAGATTGAGGTCCAAATGTTTTATTTATTTTTTTGTTTATTTGCTTGATTTTCAGTATGGTCCCTGAGAAAGGGAGGGTAGAAACATTTGTCCTGGCCGAAAAGAAGAAGCCACGTGTGTCACATGGAGGCCAGACAGGAAGTAAAGCATTGGCAGTTTCAAAATTTAAAGTCTTAAAACTTTGCCACCCAAAGCACCCAATAAAAGATTCCATACATTAAAATATTCCTGATTTATGAAAAACAATTCAGAGAGAGAGAGAAGCAGTAACAGAAGAACAAAGATAAAGATGACAGTAGATTTTTTGTCAGCAACCACGCATATGAAAAGAAGAATGGAAAAACATTCTAAAAGTACTGGTAGGAAAAACCCTGTTAACCCAGAATTCTATGTCAGCAAAAATACGTTTAATAAGTAAATGCAAAATAAAGATTTTTACAGACCTAAAAAGCTGAAATAATTTATCACCAGCAGACTTATCCTGTACTACAGGAAATGTTAAAAGAAGTTCTTTGGGTAGAAAGAAAATAATACCAGATGGAGATATGATATACAAAAAAGGAATAATAAATATTGGAAGTGGTAACTGCATGAGTAAATATTTAACATTTTTACTTACATGTAAATCTCTTTAAGAGATAATTTATTATTTACCAAAATAATAATGTATCTGGGAGGGGAAGTGGAAATGTACCATGGTAAGATTCTTACACTCCAGGTGCAGTGACATAATATCAGGAAGATAGACAGTGGCAAGTTCAAGATGTATGCTATAAACCCTAAAGCAGCCACTAAAATAACAAAACAAGTACTTACAGATAATAAGTCAGAGGAAATAGAATAATAAAAAATACTCAACTGATCCAAAAGCAGGTAGAAAAACAAAAACATAAAACAGATGGTACAAATCAAAAACAAATAGCAAAATGGACAGATACCTAACCATATCAATAACTACATTATTGCAAATGGTGTAAAAACCTCATTTAAAAAGTAGATTATCATATTTGACTTAAAAAAGCAAAAATTAACCATATGCTATCTTTAAAAATACGTACTTTAGGCTGGGCGTGACAGCTTACACCTGTAATCTAGCACTTGGGAGGCCGAGGTGGACGGATTGCCTAAGCTCACGAGTTGGAGAACAGCCTGAGCCAGAGCACGACCTCGTCTATAAAAATAGCCAGGTGTTGTGGCAGGTGCCTACAGTCCCAGCTACTTGAGGCTTAGGCAAGAGGATTGCTTGAGCCCAAGAGTTAGAGGTTGCGGTAGGTTGTGACACCATGGCACTCTACTGAGGGTGACCAAATAAGACTCTTTCATTAAAAAAAAAAAAAAAAGTACTTTAAATACAGGGGCACAAATAGGCTAAAAGTAAAAGGATGGGAAAAGAAATATCATGCTAACACTAATAATATGAATCTATTAATATAAAAGATTATGACAGATAAGTGATTTATCAGGGCTAAAGGAGGTCATTTCATAAAAATAAAGTACTTAATTCATCAAAAACACATAACAATTTTAAACATTTATGTACCTAATAATAAGCACCAAATTCTCAAAGCAAATCTTATAGTATTGCAAGAAGAAAAGGACAAATCCACAATTATGGTAAAAGATTTCAATCCCTCATCTCAATAATAGGTAGATCAAGTAAACAAAACAAAATTCAAAATTCAAACAAAATGCAGTAAAGGTACAGAAGACTTGAATAACATGTCAATCAAGTTCACCAGCAGATCTATACTACACTAAACATCAAGTCCTTCAGCAGAACAAAAGTAATATCAGGTGAAAATATGGACGTACAGAAAAGGAATGAAGAATACTAGAAGTGGTACCTGGGTATTACTTTAACACAAAGACATGACAAGAAAAGAAAGCTACAGCCCTTGTAAACACAGATGTAAGCATTCTTAACAAAACTTTAGCAAATCAAATCCAATGATCATGGCCAACTTGGATTGACCTCAGAAATGTGGCTTTGCATTTGCACATTCAAAATCCACCTTATGAGGGTGATGGGTTGGGCCACATCTATGGTGCATATTTTTATCTATAATAAAAAAAAAAAAAAAAAAAACACCAAAATCCACCTTATGTGGTTTTCTTTTGTGTGGTTGTTCATCTACTGATTTCATATTAGTATTAAGTACATTAGGTGCTTGCTTTTCCATTCTTGTGATACTTAAGAGGAAATTCTCTAAATCTTTCCAGGTAATTACAAAAGATGTAAAGTCTCTGCCTTTCTTTATGGCTGAATAATACTTAATCGTATACATATACCACAGTTTATTGATCTATTCATGGATTGATGAGCGCTTGAGTTGTTTCCACATCTTTGTGATTGTGAAATTCAAGAATGGGAGAGGAAAGAGGGGGTGTGGTAAGCTCTCACTTATCCAGTACGATGCAGGGATATGTGGCACACCTCCTGGGTGAAGGGTTCAACTGCAATTTGGACTTCACTTAAGAAAGGCAAACAGTGCAACCTAATTGTATGTACCCTTATATTAATCTGAAGTTTTAAAAAATCCATCTTATAAATAGACTAAAAACACTACATGATTATATCTTAATCAGTGTAGAAAAGACATTTGACAACCATTTCTTTCTTTTTTTGTCTGGTTATGTTGTTCCTCCACTTTTAATTTAACAAATTTATGGGGTCCATGAGAAATTTTTACATGTATATAATGTCTAGTGATCAAGTTGGGATATTCAGGATGTCCATCATTTAACTATACAAAACATTTTTGTTAAGTATAGTCACCCTCTTTACTATCAAACACTAAATTTATTCCTCTGTCATACTTCCTGTTTGTGCACTTTAACCTACTTCTTTCCTTCCTCTTCTTATTTATATTTCCCAAGTCTCTGTTATCTATCTTTCCACTCTCCACTGACAAACATGCATTTCTGTAAAAACTCTCAGCAAATTGGGAATAGTAGGGACTTCCTCCAGAAGATAAAGCAGATCTACACAAAGCCCACACCTAAAATAATCCTTAATGGTGAGAGATGGAAAACTTCACCTACAATCAGGAACTCAACAAGGACGTCTTCTCTCACCATCTCTATCAGCACTGTATAGGAGGCTCCAGCCAGTGCAATCAAGCAAGAAAAAGAAATAAAAGGAATTGAGATTAGAAAGAAAGGGGTAAAAATGTCTTTAATACCAGACAACATAATGATCTACATAGGAAATCTGATAAAATCTACAAAACAGATACTAGAATTAGTGAGTTTAGCCAGTGTTCAAGTTATAAAATTAACATACAAAAAAATCAGTTGTATTTCTACATATTAGCAACAAGCAACCAGAAATGAAATGTTTAATATCATTTTTGTCATTTTTTATTAGTGCTATCCAAATGTCACTGCATTTAACTGGTATTCAAATATATCTCAGCATTTATGGTAGTACCTATGACAAGTGTTTATTTTTTGTTACAAGTGGAGGACTTTCTCTATTTTTTGTTCTTTTTGTTTTCAGTGACATTGGAATGAAAGCGAAACAGTAAATAGCTAATTTTTAAATTTTTAATTGGAAGTGAAACTCTGCTTTCAGCTATAAATCTCAAATACATGAGGTAAGAACTTCATTGAGAAATTTGTTTCATGTTTTAGTTACTATTCCCTACAGAGTGACAGCAGCAGTCCAACTGATGACTTAATACTTGCAAGGGAGTGACTGACCTTTACCAGATACACCACAGAATTCCAAATTATTACAGCAATGGCAAAAGTCACAACATCAAAGGCTAGGAGGACATAGACACCCACGTGATTTCCTTTGGGTCCTGAAGTGACACAGCAGAGCAGTAGTGGCAACAAGGCCAAGGACGCTAAGCAGCCCTGAGACGGCTCCTCCAGTGACAAGGCCTGTTCTGCTCCTGGGAGTTCCTAGTGGGGAGATCCACACTTGAGTTTCAGTGGCAAAGATTTGGCTAGACCATAATAATGACGTATGTGGTATTTTCTTTCTTTCTTTCTTTCTTTTTTTTTTTCTTTTTGCAGTTTTTGGCCGGGGCTGGGTTTGAACCCACCACCTCTTATATATGGGGCTAGTGCCCTACTCCTTTGAGCCACAGGCACCACCCCACACAGGTGGTATTTTCTAGGTTCTGACATCTCCATTTGAATTATCTCTGGTATAGTTTGTAATTTTCAAAACAATTCTGGTTGTCAGAATCAAAGATTAAGATGTATTTCCTTTCCCTTTCCCTCATAAAATCAGTACCAATCTCCAGAAGTCTCAAGCCCTGGCATGCATGTGCAAAAACTCCTTGACAGTGGTAGAATTTATGCAATCTGCTAGAGAAATATTTTACTGACCATAATTGGGACCTCTAGCCCAGTAACACCAGCCTACCTGTAACTCTGAGTGTTACCATCTCACTGTGCTGGGCTCCCAGGCCATTGTCAGCCTCACAGGAGTAGTTTCCAGAATATTCTGCAGTCAGAGAGAGGTTGAAGGCCACTCCTCCTCCAGAAGGCACTGAGCAGTTCCACAGGGTGACATCCTCGCGATAAAACCGGTACAGGATTGGGGGAGAGCCTGTCAGGGCCTCACAGTGAAGCTCTACCACGTCCCCCACCATAGCCTGGACCCTGGGCACCCTGAGTGTCCTGAGGGTGAGGATGGGGCGGGATGCTGGAACTGCAGGAGGAGAAATAGTTCATTAGCAGTTTTGCTTAAGCATGTGTACAAAAAAAACTTACTAAAGGGATGTCCTGTATAGGTGGGAATACAGAACTGAATTCAGGAAAACCTGGGCTTGAATTCTGTCTCTGACCTTTATTAGTTCTACAATCTTGATTTTTAAAAACTTTTAAATTTCCCTAAGCCTTGGTTTATTCCTCTGTAAAATAGAGCTAATGATAAACTATATCTCAACCTATTACAATAAGAATCATGCACTGTATGTAAAATGCTCAATAAATGTTGGTTGTTACTATTGATATAAATAATTAAAATCAAGATTTACTTTTAAACATTCCTATTCCTGAATCTTAGCCCTAAGCCCTAGACTTTAATATTCATCCAAAAAGTACAAGCTCGTTACTCTCTACACAATAACCTTGCTTTATTTTTCTACATAGCAGTTAGCACTACTTAACTGAAGGCTCTATCAATTATCTATCTATATACTACCTACCTATTTATCTATCATCTATATACCCATTATCTATCTAAGTGTCGCCTATCTTTCTTTCGTTTACCTATCATCTCTATCTATCTATGGCAATTGTTTATTTCTTGTTACAAGTGGAAGACTTTCTCTTCTTGTTCTTTTTGTTTTCAGTGACTTTTATCTATTTTTCTTTCATCTGTCTGTATCTAACATCTATCTATCTATATCTATCTCTCTATTATTTATCTATCATCTATCCATCATCTTTGTTATACATGTGCTTCTCCCAGTAGCATGTGAACTCCACAAGAAAGGAGACTCATTTGTTTACCCACTGCTGTTTCCAGCTGCTGGAACTTAGCTGGCATGTGAAAGTGCTCAATAATTGGTGATTGAACTGATCCAAACTGGCACAAAAATATCCAGATAGAGAACTCAAAACAGTGATTTCCATTTTAATGGATAATTATAGAAATAGGACAGCTGGGAAGAATCGAAAACCATTAATGTGGAATATGTACTGTCAGACTGTTGGTCTGTTAAAGTTGTGAGGAAACATAGATAAGCCAAGTGATGTGCAGCTTTGTTTGCAAGCTGTGTGCTTCAGTGGCGAGGCAGGCCCTGTAGGGATCTCAAGCTCTGCTTTGTATCAGAGACTGACTAATGGCAGTGGTGTGGATGTGGGAACTATTTGTTGAATGGCAGTAATTAAACTAGAAAACGGGCCATCTCCTGGCTGCAGGAAAGACAGTGCAGCCTCATCATGCAGAGAGGCCAAGTCCTGATGGTGGAGTGCAGAGTTCTGCTAAACTGAAGCTGATGGCTTGAGTGTGGCCCTTCACTGTAAAGGGAGCTGGGCAGGATGCAGAGAGCTCCAGGGAAGTCTTTACGGGGTGCTTTGTGACCTCACTGGGCCTTTCCACCCCCTTATCTGTTCCTCTGAAGCAGATATCCTCAACATCGTCCTTCTTATGCCTTCCTCTAGGGCTCATGGAACTTTTGGTTCCATATGCACATTTTTCTAAAGTCAAAGAATTCTAGGGATGAAAAAGACAGTGGTTATTATCAAGTTTAGTGGTCTCCAAGGTGGGATGTAAAGTATCTCATTGGGGTGTGAGAAGAAAATAATGAATGTTTAAGAGTATTAAATTAAGAATATTTAATTTTAAGATTGAAACTTACAAAGATACCCATGATTAGCTTTACTCATATTCACAACGGTGCACTAGCACCTTGGAACAGGACGGGATCTCCTGTGAAGTCAGGTCCCCTACAGCGTGGGACAGGGACAGCAGTGACTGTGCTATATATATATATATATATCTATATATATATAGAGATATTTTTTTTTTTTTTTTTTTTTGTTTTTTTTGGTTTGTTTTTTTGGGGGGGGGGGCG
>CAUYPK010165577.1:0-23080 GCA_963574355.1 Loris lydekkerianus | reverse complement strand
AAACCTCTCTGAGATACCATCTAACTCCAGTAAGAGTAGCCCACATCACAAAATCCCAAAACAACAGATGTTGGCGTGGATGTGGAGAAAAGGGAACACTTCTGCATTGCTGGTAGGAATGCAAGCTAGTACCTTCCTTTTGGAAAGAAGTTTGGAGAACACTCAGGGATCTAAATGTAGATCCTGCCTTTTGATCCTGCAATTCCTCTTCTAGGTGTATATCCAAAGGACAAAAAATCATTTGGCAATAAAGATATTTGCACCAGATTTTTCATTGCAGCGCAATTCATAATAGCCAAGTCATGGAAGAAGCCCAAGTGCCCATCAACCCATGAGTGGATTAATAAATTGTGGTATATGTATACCATGGAATACAATGCAGCAGTTATAAAGGGAGACTTTACCTCTTTTATGTTCACGTGGATGGACTTTACCTCGTTTATGTTTACATGCTGCAATGTGGATGAAACTTGAGAACATTATGCTCACTGAACAAGGCAGTCGCAAAAGGACAAGCATTGTATGATTCTACTAGAGTAGTCCAGTTTCTAGGTACCGAAAGAGCTGGCTGCCAGGTGTTGGCATGGGCGAGGTGGGGAGCTGTTTTTTACTGGTACAGAGTTTCAGCTGGGGAAGGTGGGAAGAGCTCTGCAGATGGATGGCAGTGCTAGTTGTGCAACTTTGAGAAGGTCCTTCACACTGATTAATTGTATATTTAAAAGGGCTAAGATGGCAAATTCATCAATGTACATTTTACTACAATTTTAAAAAATGCTTCAAGAGGCAGATTTATATCCGAATTCTACAACTGAGAAAGCTGTGATCAGGGAGGCTGATCAACTTGCTGAAAACACCATATGATTCTGATGACCATGAGCTCTGTATGGCTTCCGCTTCCTTTCATAGTTGGCTTTTTGAAAAGTGATTAATTGCAGAGCCACCAAGTTCTCATACTTCCAAGGCAGGTTAATTGGCTGCTTTCTTTTTCCCTCCCTTTCTCCTACACTCTTCAAAATAGTCCTGAGTTGGGTCTCAACAGCCTCTTGAAGAACACTCATGCAGTGATTCACTCTTCTGCAGCTGCAAAGTGTCCTTCTAGGGGCCACAGACCATCGACAGAAGGTACTAGATTAGGGTCCCAACCTGGGAGGCTGTACCTAACCACTGGATGTGCCCAGGCTAATGGGAGACAGGAGCCTGATGCCACACAGTTACCACTTTTCTCTGCCTTCTGTTTGTGGTATCCTAATGATTCCCCACCCACCCACCCCCGCACAGTTGTACTACAGGTGCCTTATTAAAAAGCCCCAAAGACCCACGTCTTTGCCACAGGGACTTCTCAGGTTCCAATTCAAAACACCAGCATCTAAATCCCACACCCAGTACCTGCCATCCACCCTCTGGCCACCCTAAATGGTTCCCAGAGTCATCCTGGTCTTTTCAGTTCTGCTCTGCAGCCCCCACACTGCAAGCCAAGGCCTCCCTAGGTGCCCAAGCCTCTCTCCACACCCAAATGCTAACCAGTTTTCGATGGTGCCCGGCTTCTCTTTCCCAGGAGGAAAGAAGCCATCTCCTGACTCCTGGCTGGCATTTCCAGGGGCCAGAGCCATCTTCTTCTTCTACCCATCTTGGTTTTCTTGCCAGAATTTCCCACCTCAAGGATCTTGGAAAATGATAAGACCCCTCTTCTCGTAAAATGCTCATACAAACTCAAAAGAAATCTCACAAAATGTAGGAAATGAAAAAGTAACCCAAGTGTTGCAAGGAATGCATTAAGATGAGGTGGGGGGAGGGCCACGGGAAATCTAAGTGTGATCAGAAGAATTTCAAAGAGGACTTTTCTCCAAGGCCTGGCACACTTAGTGTTGGCTCACCTGGTCCCACAAATCCTTCAGGCATAAAGCCTGCAACCTACCTGAACTACCTGCAGGCCACCCTCTCTGAGAACCCAAAACTCTCAGGGTCCCTCAGGGCCTACTGTCTCCCTAGGCTCTATGGCAGGGCACAGAAGCCTCCCTGTTTACTGAGCTCTGCCTCCCCCGGACCCTCAGATGATTGCACAATCACAAATTTCTCCTGTCTGTGTCCTCCTACCTCCCCACCAAAGGCACAGAGACCTGCACCCAATTAAGGACCCACCCAGCACTAGCTATTCCAGAGTTTCCCAAACTGAAGGCCACTAGTACCCAAGTGGCTACCCTGCTTCCAGGGGCTCTGAGTCCAGCAATCTTCCCTGATGCTCTGGGCTTTCAAAGTTTTTCTTCCTTTTCTTTTCAGGAAACAAAGTAAGATCATTTAAAATACATATTTTTAATGTTCTAGTGCCTCTCTACAACACACGGAGCAACAGTTCCAGAACAACTTGGCGTCTGTAATCCATAATTTATACCCAAATTTGTTGTGTTCAATTATTCATATTCTGCAACAGTGTGTCCCCAAAGATGTAAACAAACTCAAAAGAAATCTCACAAAATGTAGAAAATGAAAAAGCAACCAAGTGTTGCAAGGAATGCATTAGGATGAGGTGGGGGGAGGGCCATGGGAAATACAAATGTGATCAGAAGAACTTCATAGAAGACTTTTCTCCAAGGCCTGGCACACTTGGTGTTGGTTGGCATGCTCTCTTTTGAGGTGAAGTGGGAGAGGATAGTAGTGGTCACATACCATGCCTTATTCCTAGTGCAGTTCTCCCCTAACAGTATTTCTTCTTTGGGGAACAGAATTCACAACACTTCTACAAATACCTAATAATCATATGTGATGTGCCAGGCACTGTGTTTGACACACAAAAAAAGATGAATAAGATACAGTTCTTGACTCTGGTGAACCTTTACTCCTGCTGGAAAGGGGAAAATCTACAAACTACACCCATGGTAGTCTGGTAAATTCTGGAAGGGAGAGATCTATACTTAGGGCGATAGAGTCATTGCTCCTGCCAGTAGAAGGGTGTCAGACAGCTTCACACAGAAAGAACTATAGAGGGGCTTGCAGGGGAGGGTTTCCAGCTGGATAAGGTCAGGATGGATCACTGGATAAGGAGGAAGGATGACCTCACAGGAGCCTGGAGGCACGGGAATTCAAGATTTCTATTCCTTTCCACTTTGGAGTTTAATGTAACCCATGAAATTGAATTGAACTAACTTTTTCACCAAGCTTTTACATACATAGCCTAAGAACTAGACTGAACTACTTGAACATTGGCTGTGTTCGCTAAAGTAGTTTTCTATTAGGAAAACAAAAAGAGGGAACTTCATGTTAAAACCCCAGGAAGAGCTTAATGAAGCAATCCATGCATCCAATGGAAAATAAAATGGCATCAGAAAAAACAGCATCTAAGTTGTTTGTTTCATTCATTGAGCAAATCTTTATCACATCCATGAGCACAGCAGTGAACAAAACAAGGAAGGTCTGAGGCTTATATTCTACTGGGGGAAAGCCAGCCACACAATCGGTGCTCTACGAATTACCAGGCAGTGACAGACAGATGTGGTGGCCTGAGGCATCTCTGGAGAGTTGGCATTTGAGCAGAGTTCTGTAGGAAGCAGATTTAGTGCAGAAGACACAGCAAGTGCAAAGGGCCTGACATGAGTGTGCCTGCAAGGACCACAGTGAAGCAAGGGACGCTGGTAAGAAATCAGAGTGGGATGATGGGGAGGGACCAGAGGGTCTTGAAAGTCATTTAGTTCATCTGAGAGCCAGAAAAACATTGGTAAGATCTCAGCAAGAACAAGTCATGCTTTTAAGGTTTTAAAAGATTGTTCTAGATCAGTGGTTCTCAACCTTCCTAATGCCGCAACCCACAGGTTGAGAACCACTGTTCTAGATACTGTGTGATTTCATTGTAGGGGACAAGAGTAGAAGGAGGGACAATCCAGAGTCTGGTGCAGTAATCAAGGTGAGATCTGAGGGTGACTGGGCCAGTCAGGAGTTGTGGAGGTGGTAAGAAGTGACCAGATTCAGGTTATCACTTAAAGAGGGAGCTTAAAATGTTTGCTGCTCATGTAAAGTGGGGCATGGGGGAAGGAGAAGGGTCAACATGACTCACAGGGTTTGGGCCTGAACATTTGGGTAAATGATGGTGCCATTTACTGAAAAGGAAACAGCGGGGGAGGATCTGATTCCAGAGTGAACCTAGAAGCTCTCTTTTAGATGTGTCAAGTTTGAGCCACTCTTTAGTCATCCACGAGGAGATGTTGAGGTGGCCTTTGTGTGTACAAGCTAGAGCTTCTGGGAAAAAGTCAGGGCTGGAGATAGAAGTTTGGAAGAGGGCAATTTATAGATGGTATTTAAAGACCTGTTGGCAGTGCCTCCTTTTAAGATTTTCTGCAAGTGTCATCCACAACACAGTAGCTTCCACTTTCACCTCACAGGGGGCCACACTGAGTGGCAAGGTAGACTGCGCAAGGAATCCCGTCACTGATGAAGTTAGAGAGGGGGAGGCAGCTGTTGTGAAGTCACCTAACACCACTCCTGCACCAATGGGAATCTACACATTTTCTGTTCTGACCCCTTCTCCCACCCATCTCTGACCCAAGTAGGGACACCATGCCATAGTAAGAGAGGTTGATGCCCCAGAAGGCAAGAGAAGAAAATGTCTCAAGAAGATTATCAAACACTCCTCCCCAAAAGGATAGGGGGTAGGATGGATAGACCCAGGGCATTGTGGGATGTCAATAAACAGCTGAGGAAAGAAGGAAAGGAAAAAGAAAGGGCAAAAGAAAAGAGATGGGGAAGCCAGTGAGGATCAGGGTAATGATAGAATTTTCATGAATTTGGCAAAACACCACACGACCTGGAGTCCGGAGCACAGAGTTCACCCAGTAGCCAGACGCTGCTTGCTTAGTCAATGTGAGCCTCCTTTTCACCAAATCACCCACCAGCATCTTTCTAACAGATTCTGCAATAAAAGGGGTCCTCTGCCATACTACTAATGGCACTGCACATGACATGGGTGCTCTGCATACAACTAATGGCATTGCACATGAGATAGGTGCTGTGGCATATGGCTAATGACACTGCACATGACATGGGTGCTCTGGCATACAGCTAACTGCACTACACGTGAGATGTGTGCTCTGCCATACAGCTAATGGCACTGCACTTGGGATGGGTGCTCTGCATACAACTAAGGGCCTTGCACATAAGATGGGTGTTCTGGCATACAGCTAACGGCACTGCATATGAGATGGGGGCTTTACATACAACAGCATCGTACATGAGGTGGGTGCTCTGGCATACACCTAACAGCATTGCACATGAGACGGGTGCTCTGGCATACAGCTAATGACATTGCACATGGGATAGGTGCCTTGGAATGCAGCTAATGGCATTGCACATGATATGGGTGCTCTGGCATACAGCTAACAGCATTGCACATAAGATGGGTGCTCTGGAATACAGCTAAGGGCACTGCACATCAGATGGGTGCTCTGGCATACAGCTATCAGCATTTCACATGGGATTGGTGCTCTGGCATATGACTAAACACATTGCACTTGGGATGCTTGCTCTGGCATGCAGCTAATGGCATTGCACATGAGATGGGTGCTCTGGCATACAGCTAATGGCATTGCACATGGGATGGGTACTCTGGCATATGGCCAAGGGCATTGTGCATGAGATGGATACTCCAGCATATGGCTAACAGCATTGCACGTGAGATCAGTGCTTGGGCATACAGCTAATGGCACTACACATGAGATAGGTGCTCTGGCATAAAGGTAATGGCACTGTACATGAGATGGGTGCTCTGGTATAGAGGTAATGGCATTTCCCATGGGATGAGCACTCTGGTATAAAGCATTGTACCTGAAATGGGTGCTCTGGCATACAGCTAACAGCATTGTACATGATATGGTTGCTCTGGCATATGGCTAACAGCATCGCACATGAGATGGGTGCTCTGTCATACAGCTAACAGCATTGCACATGAGATGGGTGCTCTGGCATATGGCTAATGGCATTTCACATGAGATAGTGGCTCTGGCAAATGGCTAATGGCATTGCACATGAGATGGATACTCTGGCATATGGCTAACGGCATTGTACATGAGCATATTTCATTGGAAAGGAAATTCAACAATTTGAATCAAGAGTCCACAAAAATATGCACAATTTTGACCCATTTTTGTGTTTAAGTTTAAACAAAATAATTCTAAACATTTTAAAATCTTTGAAGACTCTTTGTACAAATCTTAAAATACCCTGAGTCCCTGATGATGTTGTTGACTCTGGACTATTTTGCATGGGAGAACATAGCATTGATTGATCAACTTCTAAAGTCCAATCCCTACTTCTAGCAAACAAATGCAATTCCTCTGATCCCAAGCAAGGAGAGTCTGGCTGATTTGGACTAACCTGGGAATTAGGTTCTTTCTGGTGGTGACAGAGGGCAATAGAAAAATGTCATGTAACAAATAATAAAATTAGTCCCGCTGATCTTTCAGCGGGGAAAGTGACTGATTCATTCTAATTTAATTCCCAGAGTGTGATGATACAGGTACAGTGTGGGGATGCCAGGTAGTGACTATCTTCCCTGGAATGTGGATGCCAGGAAGTGCTGCTGCAGGCCCTGGTGAGGGCTCTGCTGTGTGACACTGTGAATGAAAAGGCAGGCCAGCATGCATAATGTTCTCTCAGATTACAGCTGTGCAAAGATATATGATTTTTAATCTTTTTTTTTTACATATACATGTGTTTATTAGGTTTCCATTTTTTGCCTTCACAAAATTAAAGAGGCTTAAATTTTAATAACAATAACAATGTTTAAGATAAGGACTAGAAATAAAAACCTCATAAAGAATGAACGAACATAAATTGGGAATGTGGAGCAGATGGATTCAATTTAACGGGGTTCTGGGCTGGGCTATGAAGCAGGTGGATGACAGATGCAACGAAAAAATGATTTAGTAACTTGAATGATATATTTGATTCTTACAGAATGTTTGCATTCTCAACAAGTTTGAAGCTTTTGAGGTAAATGAGCTAAAAGAGAAGGGCAACAAGGCCCTGAGTGCTGGTAACATTGATGACACCTTACAATGTTACTCTGAAGCCATTAAGTTGGATCCCCAGAACCATGTCCTCTACAGCAATTGTTCTGCTGCCTATGCCAAGAAAGGAGACTACCAGAAGGATTATGAGGATGGCTGCAAGACCGTTGACTTAACCCTGACTAGGGCAAGGGTTATTCTTGAAAAGCAGCAGCTCTTCAATTCTTAAACTGATTTGAAGAAGCCAAACGAACCTACGCTCTCTAAAAGTTGGTTATTTTTTATTGGGGGCAGTGGGCATGTATGGGGAGGGGAGAGTGTTCTTCCCAGCCTCAATCCCCAGCTGTCTTCACATTGGTAATTCCACATCCCCTTCTCCAATAAAGCAAGACTGTCGGGCGTGGTTACATGTTAAAAAAAAAAAATGAACGAACATAAATACATTCAGAAAAGAAATCAGAGAATTGCTGCATTGAAATATTAAGTAATAAAAATTAAAAAATAATAATAATAATGATAATGCAAAGAAAGTGAGAGAACCAAACTGACGCCATCTTGGGTGGATGACGCCATCTTAGGAGTTAAGTTTCGTTTTCTCTGCCATTTTGTTTTGAAAGTTTCACTTTCCTATAAAAGCAGGCATTTCCCAAAACCATGACACAAACCACCTCCCAATCAGGATCAGGCTATATGGCAGGCCCAATGGCAGCCAATCCAGAAGCAGCTCCTTTGTTCAAGTTGTATATGCCCCACTTGCTGCACCACATTATAAAAATCCCCTGCTTCAGAGCTCAGGGCTCCTGGCTTGGATCCGTTGCAGTGGAGCCCCTGGGAGACCAAGCTTGAGCTTGCAATAAAAAGGCTCTTTTGCTTTTGCATTGGAATCAGCTCCTTGGTGGTCTTTGGGGACTTTGTGATCTGGGCATAACATTTGGGGGCTCATCTAGGATCCCCAAGACCCCCTGAGGACCCCCAACCCAAAGAGCTGTTAAGTGGTAAGTGTTTGTCTTGCCTATTGTGGTTATTTTTGAAATTGAAAGTCTGTAAAATGCATGGTCGGCGTGAAGTCAAGGCAGACGCACTGGAGGCTGCCAGCCAGGAGTGCCAAGGAGATGTCCTGGCCTCTTCTGATAGAAGAGTCCCAACCCCTCTGAACTGGGACAAGGAATCCCCAGGGTGTGGAGGAACTCAGATTCAGTGTTTATTGGGGAGATTGCTCCACCAGACTGGGGCATGGAATCCCCAGAGCACTGTGTGGATGCAGATCCCCTTATGGTCCTTTTGCCTGGGCATAGCAGGTCACTCCTGGAGCACGGTCAGAGATGGTCAGCTTACTTTCAGTTGTTTTTTTTTTTGGGTTGTTTTTTTTTTTATTAAATCATAGCTGTGTACATTGATATGATCATGAGGCATCATACACTAGGTTCATAAACCGTTTGACACATTTTCATCACACTGGTTGACATAGCCTTCCTGGCGTTTTTTTAGTTATCATGCTAAGACATTTACATTCTACATTTACTAAGTTTCACATATATCCTTATAAGATGCACCACAGTTCTTATCAGTTTACTTTCAGTTTTGTTTCCGTGAACTGTCAGTCTTGTGTGTCCTTACCATGTTGTGTGCTGTGTGTTTTATTGGTGTTTTAGTGTGGTTAGCCCTAAATTGTAAATATGGGACAGACTTAGACTCTTTCTCTTTTCTTTGATCATTTTTCAGATTTTAAGTCTAGAGCTCAAGACTCGGGACTTGTGGTAAAGAAAGCTAAACTCATCGCTTTTTGCAGGAGCAAGTGGCCGACCTTCAATGTTGGCTGGCCTCCCGAGGGGACCTTTCACCTTCCCACCATTTTCCATGTTAAAAACATTGTCCATCATCTATGGTCCGGTCAACTCGAACATGTTCCATACATCACCACCTGGATGGACCTGGTGGAAGATCCCCCTCTTTGGTTGAAGGCGATTCTGCCCCCAGTGGATAATGTCCAAAACAGTGCGGTGGTTCTCACGGTGTGCAAGAAGCCCCTCACTGAGAAACCCACTAAACCCACTAAACCTACTAAACCCAAACCCTCTGCACCACTTTACCCTATTTTCCAGGACAGTACCGATCAGGATCTCCTTTGTCCTCCTCTGTATTGTCTTCCTGCCCCTCCACAGGTCGAGCAGTTGCCTCCCAGGGAAGTGGCAGCAGGGGAGCCCACTGCTGAAGCTGGGACTGCAGCAAGAGCTGTCACTGGAAGTCCACCATACACCAGGCAGTGAGCCATTGAGAGGCGAATGCCTACTCAACCATTCTTCCCTTGAGGGCTACGAGCCCCCCTGATGCAAGCGGGGTGCAGGACCTTTACTATTGGCCCTTTGCCACTAGTGATTTGTATAACTGGAAAATGCAGAATCCTAAATTTTCTGAAAACCCCAGTGCTTTAATTGATCTCTTAGATTCTGTTCTTTTCACCCATCAGCCCACTTGGGATGATTGTCAGCAGCTTTTACAGGTACTGTTTACCACAGAAGAAAGGGAAAAAATTCTGTCTGAGGCCTGGAAGTCAGTTGTGGGTGAGAATGGGACCCTGACTACCAACCCTGCTGAGATTGATGCTGTTTTCTCCTCACCTGCCCTGATTAGGATTTTCATACAGGAAATGGTCAGATGAGTCACAGAACCTACTGCTAGACTCTAATGAGGGGTCTCCAGAAAGTGGCATGCAAGCCAACTAATCTGGCTAAGGTAGGAAACGTGCAGCAGGAAAAAAATGAGTGGCCACTGCCTTTCTAGAAAGGATCATGGAAGCATTCCCTACTTACATGCCCATGAATCCTGAGGCAGAGGGTAGCAAAGCCGCGGTTATCATGGCCTTTGTTAACTAATCTGCCACGACATAAGAAAGAAACTCCAGAGAGATAGGCTGGCTGAAAAATCTTTACAAGATTTGCTTGCAGTGGCTGAAAAAGTATATAATAATAGAGAGACACCAGAGGAAAAGCAGACTCGGGCTCGGGCCAAGCAAACTCAAGACCTGGCTAAAACCCTGCTGGCCACCACTGCTGCTGAGCCTCAGGATCGGCAAGCTCAGCTACAACGACTAACGGAAGAAGGTGAGGAAAAACCTTGGTGGGGGGGGGCGCAGACCCCTACAGAAGGATCAGTGTGCCTACTAAAAGGACATGGGGCACTGGGCCAGAGAATGTCCTAAAAGAATTGGCAGGCCCACCTCCCATGGTAAGGCCCACATCTTAGAACTGGGAGAACTGAGTGACTAGAGAGGTCAGGGTTCAGCACCCCTCCCTGAACCCAGGGTAATCCTCAAAGTGGAGGGGACACTGATAGATTTCTTGGTAGACACAGGCGCCCAGCATTCAGTACTTGTAAAGGATCAGGATAGATACAAGATAGATACTAGATACAAGAAAATCTTGTATCTTGTCCAGGGGGCAACTGGGATGAAAAAGTACTCATGGATTACCCAAAAAATTGTAGACCTAGGCACAGGCCAGGTATCCCATGCATTTATGGTCATCCCAGACTGCCCATACCCATTACTAGGTAAAGATCTGTTGAATAAAATTAGAGCCCAGATATCCTTCAAGTAGGATGGACCTAAGGTCACAGATAATCAAGGATGCCCTATACAAGTTCTAACTGTCCAGGTAGAAGATGAGTATAAGCTTCATCAACAACCACACAAGCCCAAGTCGGCATTAGTGATTGGCTACACTCCTATCCTCTGGCATGGGTTGAAACTGGAGGAATAGGACTGGCCATTCATTGGCCTCCAGTTTTAGTAGAACTTAAACCTGGAGCAGAACCTATAAAAGTGAGGCAGTACACCATGGCTGCGGAGGCAAAGAAAGGCATGCTTCCACACATTAGATGCCTCCTACAGGCAGGAATTTCAATTCCTTGCCAATCAGCATGGAATACCCCCTTGTTGCCTGTCAAGAAACCCCTCACAAATGACTATCATCCAGTACAGGACTTACGGGAGGTCAATAAGCAGGTAATAGATATTCACCCAACCGTGCCTAACCCATATACTCTCCTAAGTGCCTTGGCCCCAACTCAAACGTGGTCCACAGTTTTAGATTTAAAAGATGCCTTCTTCAGTCTGCTCCTAGCTCCACAAAACCAGGCTATGTTCACCTTTGAGTGGAGCGACCCAGAGGAGGGCATTGGCAGACAGCTAACCTGAACCCGCCTACCACAAGGCTTCAAGAACTCTCTATTTTTGATGAAACTCTACATGCAGACTTAGGTGAGTTCCATAAGTTACACCCTGGCCTGACCCTTCTCCAATATGTAGATGACATACTAATAGTGGTCTGCCACTGAACAAGATTGCCTACAAGGAACACAGGATCTGCTCGCCACCTTGGGAGACCTAGGATACTGGGCATGAAGAAAGCCCAGATTTGTCAACAAACTGTAAGTTATTTTGGATATGTGCTTAAAGACAGTCAAAGGTGGCTGAGCAAAGCCAGAAAACAAACTGTACTTGGAATTCCAACTCCCCCTACTCCCAGGCAGGTGCAGGAACTTTTGGGAACAGTTGGATTTTTCAGACTATGGGTGCTGGGGTTTGCCAAAATTGCCAAGCCCCTTTATGAAGCCACCAAAGAGGGCAGACTTTCCAGTGGTCAGCAGACAGGGACCAAGCATTTAGAGACCACAAGACTGCCCTGTTAACCTCTCCTGCACTAAGTCTCCCCAGTATCATGAAACCTTTCCATCTATATGTGGATGAACATAAAGGGGTGCCCAAGGGAGGATTAACTCAAACTTTGGGGCACTGGACTCGTCCAGTTGCCTACCTATCCAAAAGACTTGACCCAGTAGCCTCGGAATGGCCCCCTTGTTTATGTATTACAGCAGCCACTGCCCTCTTAGTAAAAGATGCAGATAAACTCACCCTGGGACAAGAACTGTTGATAACAACCCCCCACAATATCGAAGGAGTCTTGAAGCAGCCCCCAGCCCGGTGGATGAGTAACACGCAGCTGACTCATTGTCCAGGCCTACTACTGAATCCACCAAGGATTCAGTTCCTACCCGGTGCAGCCCTGAATCCAGCCACTCTTTTACCCAACCCAAATAGAGAGGTGCAGCTACATCACTGCCAGGATATATTAGTACAAGTCCACAGCCTCCACCAAGACCTGACCGATTGGCCACTGCCTGATGCCAAGGAAACATGGTTCACAGATGGCAGTAGCTTCATGAGAGATGGATGCAGGTATGCAGGGGCAGCGGTGCTGTCAGAAACAGAAACATTGTGGGCCGAGCCCCTCCCAAGCAGTACTTCCACCCAACGGGCAGAACTCATCGCCCTCACCAAGGCCTTAGTTCTGGGAAAAGGAAAGAAAGTCAACATCTATACAGACAGCCATTATGCATTTGCCACGACCCATATTCATGGCACCATCTACCGGGAGAAGGGGTTGCTGACAGCAGAAGGAAAAACGATAAAAAACAAGCAAGATATACTGGACCTCCTGAAGGCCATCTTGTTGCCAAAGAAGCTAGCCATTATTCACTGCCCAGGTCACCAGAAGGGGAATTCCCCAGTGGCCAGGGGCAACTGCCGAGCAGACGAGGTAGCCAAGAATTTGGCCCTCAGTGAGACCCAAGAGCTGGCCCTCAACCTACCAGATCCAGGAGCCCCGATGTTGCCAGAGAAACCCAGGTATTCCCCAGAAGACTTGGCTTGGCTCCGCACCATCCCTTAAGCACATTGCCCACCAAAATACAATAGCGGATGGCTCACCATGGATTGCCAAACAATCCTCCCAGCGCAACTAGGGATGGAAGTGCTCCAGCATATACACCAAGCCACCCACATGGGCAACAGAAAATTAAAGGACCTGGTCCGTCATGCAAAAATCAAAATAGAGTGACTAGACACCAAAGTAGACCAAGTCATCAGGGCCTGTAAAGCCTGTCAGCTCACTAATGGCAGGTCGGGACCTGCTACTCAAGGAACCCGGGAGTGGGAGGACAAGCCCCATGCATATTGGGAAGTAGATTTCACAAAAGTTAAACCAGGACGGTATGGATATAAATACCTCCTGGTTTTTATAGATACCTTTTCCGAATGGGTTGAAGCATGAGACTGCCCAGATGGTGGTTGGAAGACATCCTCCCCAGGTATGGGTTGCCAGCCCTGATTGGCTCAGACAATGGCCCTGCCTTCGTGTCTCAGGTAACACAGGGGGTAGCTATGGCTCTGGGAAAAACCTGGAAGTTACATTGTGCTTACAGGCCCCAGAGCTCAGGTCAGGTAGAATGAATTAATAGAACCTTAAAAGAGACCTTGACCAAATTTACTCTTGAGTCTGGTGGAGACTGGGTGGCTCGGCTTCCCTTTGCCTTGTATTGGGTTAGAAATTCTCCTTATAAGCTTGGGCTTATTCCGTATGAGATACTCTATGGGAGACCACTCCTCATCATTCCCAACACTCGCATAGATTTATTAACTGAAGCAGATGATGAAAACTTCCTCCTCTCCCTTCGGTGTTACCAGCAGGTACAAAAAGAAAATTGGAACTGCCTGCGAGCTACTTACGCTGCTGGTCCTGTACCTGAACCCCACAAGTTCCAGCCCGGTGATTTGGTCTACGTGAAAAGACATCATGGGAGACTCTGGAACCCCAGTGGAAAGACCTCTATGTCATGATCCTGGTGACACCCACAGCTCTCAAAGTAGATGGCATCGTCTCCTGGGTACACCACACCCACGTCAAGCTAGCAGACCCGTTCGCTATTCAAGAAGACTTTATTTCACAATGGAAAATCCAGAGGGATAGAGACAATCCTTTAAAACTCAAACTGAAGCACTCCCAACCTGCTCTCTGCTGATTGTATTACTTGTATGTACCCTCTTATGTGTCTTCCCTTACCCTAACCCTCACCAGCCATATAATGTCACCTGGCAAGTCTATAGGGGACCTATCAGCGGGTTTGGGGGTACCCTCATCTGGTCTTCAGACTGGACACTGTTAAATTCAACCTGGAGCATACACCCTAAGAACACCTGGTACCCAGATTTATATGTAGATCTAGACCAAATAGTAGTTCTAACACAGAGCACTTGGAATGCCCGCCACAGCTCATACTATGTATTCCCAGGCCACAAAACAGATAAGTGCGGGGGAAGAGGCCATTTTTTCTGTCAGCATTGGAGTTGTGTCTCCACAGGTCAGATCTGGTGGACACCACCAAACACCCCAGATTTAATCGAGGTAAAAAGAAGCCCCTGTCCTTGGTCAAACACAAATGGCAGAGACAATTGCCACTGAATGGGGGTCCTTGGAGAATTAAGGTTATGTGACCCAGTGCGCATTCAGTTCACTAGCCTGGGAAGGAACCACCTCACCACTTGGGAATTTGGGAAAGTTTGGGGACCCTGTCTATATAGCCCCGCCTGGTGGAGTGCACAGGCTTGACATGCTGTACATGACAAGGGGTTTCTTAAGATAAAAGTAGAATACAGCCCAGTTCCTGATAAACCTACCCGTGTTGGGCCTAACAGTATTCTCCACTATCCGGCAAGCCCCCAGATATTCCCAAAATCAATAATCTGAACCCCTGTAACTTCCCTGCCACCCAATTCTAGTAGAAGTCAATTAGAATACCTGGACCCCACCTGGGAACTAACTGCTCAGAGGCACGTATCAGGTATTGAACTTGACCAGGCCAGATCTGACGGTGGTTTGCTGGCTCTGTCTTAGTGTAAAAACCCCTTATTATGAAGCTATTGCCATCCTAGGACAATATACCACTGGGGAAGCAACAGCTTGTCGATGGCACCAGAACCACCCTAGGCTTACTGTTCAGACAGTAGTAGGGAAGGGCATGTGCATAGGGAAGGTGCCTATCTCTCACCAACACCCATGCAATACCACTGTCCCTTGGAACGGGACCAGATATCTGATACCATCGAGCAATGCCTGGTGGCATGTTCCACAGGTTTAGCTCCATGCATATATGTGGGAATCTTAGATCAGAACCATGATTACTGTGTCCTAGTGCAGCTAATACCAAAAATAATTTATCACGAAGAGAGTACAATTCTTCAGAAATTCTCAGACACCTTAAACCCAGCCCCATGCAGAAAGCAGGAGGTAATCACTGCTCTCACCATTGCTGCTTTATTGGGGTTAGGTATAGCTGGGGCTGGGACTGGAGTGTCTGCCTTGGTCCTCCAAGATAAGAACTATAGTGCTCTCCGGGATGCAATTGATCTGGATATAAAAGAATTAGAAAACTCTATTACTCTCCTCCAAGAATCCTTAACTTTCCTTTCCGAAGTAGTTTTGCAGAACCAGAGGGGAGTGGACCTACTATTTCTCCAACAAGGAGGACTGTGCGCAGTCTTAGGAGAAGAATGCTGTTTCTACACTGATCATTCAGGTTTTGTAAAAGAATCAATGGCCCTTGTGCAAGAAAGCCTGCACAAGCATAAAATAGAAAAAGAAAATAATCAGAGCTGATATGAGTCCCTTTTCAATTGGTCCCCCTGGTTAACAACACTGGTATCAGCCTTGGCTGGAACCCTGGTAATATTACTCCTACTCTTAACTATAGACCCCTGCATAATCAATAGGCTCATTGCATTTGTACAAGAATGTGTAGGAGCTGTACAACTATTAGTTCTCAAAGGCCAGTATCGGCCCTTGTCAGGACAAGAAATAGTGTCAGGCCCATGATTGGGCCCTTGAATTCACAAGCAGAGGGGGGAATAAGAGAACCAGACCAACACCATCTTGGGGGGCTGACTCCATCTTAGGAATTAAGTTTCATTTTCTCCACCATTTTGTTTTGAAAATTTCACTTTCCTGTAAAAGCAGGCATTTCCCAAAACCATGACACAACCACCCCCCAATCAGGAACTGCCTTCTGGATCAAGCCATATGGCAGGCCCAATGGCAGCCAATCCAGAAGCAGCCCCCTTGTTCAAGTTGTATATGCCCCACTTGCTGCACTGCATCATAAAAATCCCCTGCTTCAGAGCTCAGGGCTCCTGGCTTGGATCCATTGCAGCAAAGCCCCTGGGAGCCCAAGCTCGAGCTTGCAATAAAAAGGCTCTTTTGCTTTTGCATTGGGATCAGTTCCTTGGTGGTCTTTGGGGACTTCATGATCTGGGCATAACAAAAGTAACATTCACATTGTCAAGTAAGAGTATGTTTATTATAGGATGCTTTGACTCTGAGATTCAATATAGAATTATCAGTTAACTTCTTATTATTATTTTTTTTTAAGTCTCAAAAAATAGGCAACTAATATTTATAAATATTTATAAATAAAAGTAAAAGATAATTTCAAAAAAAAGATCATGCCAAATATTATAGAAAATAGAAAAAGAAGAAATACTTCAAAATCATTCTACTTGATCTGGATACACCTAATATTAAAATTGGAGAAAATATATTATTATGAAGGGTAAATTACAAACATATTACACTTATAAATGAGGATGCAATATTCTAAACAACATATTAACAAGTTGAATTAAAAATTTATGTTTAAGTAATGTAGTTTGGTCAAAATTAAATCCAATTTATGTGAGAATTAGTCACAATTTTATTTTATTTTATTTTTGTTCTTCTTTTCTTTTGCTTCACCCATTCCCTCCTTCTCTGTCTGGTCTCCCCTTTTCCCATGTTCCACCATGTCATTAATTGTCATTAATTGTCCTCATATCAAAATTGAATACATAGGATTCATACTTCTCCATTCCTGTGATGCTTCACTGAGAATAATGTGTTCCACCTCCATCCAGGTTAGTACAAGTGCTACAAAATCTCCATTTTTTCTGGCTGAATAATATTCCATGGTATACATATACCACAGCTTCCCAATTCATTCCTGGGTTGAAGGACATTTAGGTTGCTTTCACATTTTAGCAATTGTAAATTGGGCTGCGATAAATAGCCTAGTACAACCGTCTTTATAATAAAAGGGGGGTTTTTTAATGGATAGATGCCTGATAATGGAATTGCAGGATCAAATGAGAGGTCTAGATTGAGTTCTTTGAGGTTTCTCCATACTTCCTTCCAAAAAGGTTGTATTAGTTTGCAGTCCCACCAGCAGTGTAAAACTGTTCCTTTCTCTCCACATCCATGCCAGCTTCGGCAGTTTTCAGATTTTGTGATATAGGCCATTCTTGCTGGGGTTAGGTGATATCTGAGGGTGGTTTCAATTTGCATTTCTCTAATAATTATGAATAATGAGCATTTTTTCATATGTTTGCTGGCCATTCGTCTGTCATCTTTAGAGAAGATTCTATTCATCTCTCTTCCCCATTGATGTATGGGATTGTTGGGTTTTTTCTTGTGGATTAATTGAAGTTCTGTATAGATCCTGGTTATTAAGCATTTGCCTGATTCAAAATATGCAAATATCCTTTCCAATTGGGTAGGTTGTCTATTTGCTTCAATTGTTGTCTCCTTGGCTATACAGAAGCTTTTCAGTTTAATTAAATCCCACTTTGTTTATTATTGCTGTTGTTGCTATTGCCATGGCAGTCTTCCTCATAAAGTCTTTCTCCAGGCTCATATCTTCCAGGATTTTTCCTATTCATTCTTTGAAAATTTTTATTGTTTCATGCCTTAAATTTAAGTTCTTTATCCATCTTGAATCAATTTTTGTGAGTGGAGTAAGGTGTGAGCCCAGTTTCAGTCTTTTACATGTGGATATGCTGTTCTCCCAACACCATTTATTGAATAGGGAGTCTTTCCCTCAGTGGATGCTCTTGTTTGGTTTATCAAAGATTAGGTGGCTGTAAGTTGTTTGTTTCATTTCCAGGTTTTCTATTCAATTCCAAATGTCTATGTCTCTATTTTTGTGCCAGTGTGGTGCTGTCTTGACCAGTATGGCCTTGTAATACAGCCTGAAATCTGGTATGGTGATACCCCTGGTTTTGTTTTTATTACTAAGGACTGCTTTAGCTATATGGGTTTTTTTTCTGGTTCCATAAAAAATGCAGAATCATTTTTTCCAAGACTCAAAAGTAGGATGATGGTATTTTAATAGGGATAGCGTTGAATTGGTAAATTGCTCTGGGAAGCATAGACATTTTAACAAAGCTGATTCTTCCCAGCCATGAGCATGATGTGTTCTTCCATCTGTTAATGCCCTCTATTATTTCCTTTATGAGGATTTCATAATTTTCTTTATATAAATTTCTTTATAATTTTCTTCAAATTTCTTTTGTTAGGTATATTCCTAAGTATTTCATTTTCTTTGAGGCTATGGTGAAGGGAGTTGAGTCCTTAATTAACCTTGGCTGTTGTTGGCATATACAAAGGCATTGACTTGTGAACATTGATTTTATATCCTGAGACATTACTACATTTTTTGATGACTTCCAAGAGTCTTGTGGTTGAGTCTGTATGGTTCTCTAAGTATAGGCTCATATCATCAGATAAAAGGGAGAGTTTGACCTCCTCAGATGCCCTTTATTTTCTTGGAGTGTCTAATCGTATTGGCTAGAACTTCTAGGATAATGTTGAATAGTAATGGTGACAGAGGACAACCTCATCTGGTTCCAGTTCTAAAAGGAAAAGCTTTCAAAGCTTTCCAAAATTAAATTAGAGATTAATTAAATTGAAAACAAAAGAATCATTCAGAACATTAATGAAACAAGGAGATGGTATTTTGAAAAAATATAAAATAGATAAACCTTTGGCCAAACTAACTAGAAATAAAAAAAAGTAAAATCTCTAGTAACCTCAATCAGAAATGACAAAGGGGAAAGAACAACTGATGCCACAGAGCTACAAAAGATTATCTCTGAATACTACCAGAAACTTTATGCCCAGAAATTTGACAATGTGAAGGAAATGGATCAATATTTGGAATCACACCCTCTTCCTAGACTTAGCCCAGATGAAATAGATCTGAACAGACCAATTTCAAGCACTGAGATCAAAGAAACAATAAAAAATCTTCAAATAGGAATAGGGGAGGCAAGATGGCTGACTGGAACCAGCTCTCCACAGAGGGTCTAGTTCAGAAGGAGAGTTAAAGGACAGAAGTTCTGCAAGTAATCTGGTGGATTGGAGCTGAGCCAAGAGAGAAGGTTGAAGAACACACATCAACCCTGCTAAGGCAAGCTGAAACCCCAGCAATACAAACAAAAGGTACAAAATCCATCACCAAGCCGACAGGAGTCCCCTCCCCCATGAGAATGCCTCACAGTATTCTCCATACAAACAAGTGAGCAGAGTTCAAACATCCTCTGATTTTATCCCACGGGAGAGACCATCTAAAAACTGGACCTACTTCCTCTACTAGGGTGCCATGGCACTCTCCTGCCAGGCATAAAACAGTAAAAAACTGTATATATTTTCTACCTACAATTCTAAATGCCCAGCACTCCCCTCCACTCTCACCCTGAAGTCTGGAAGCCAGTCCCTCATGGAGTGCAGATTCTTTGGTATTTTCTCAACATGTGTGGACAGGGCATGGACTGTTGCTGCTCAGTGCTGATTCTGTGGCACAGGAGTAGGGAGAATATGCTCAGCTGAGAGGGAACCATACAGGAATAGTGGTGCCCTGAGGCACAGAGCAGCAGCCTCAGGAGGAACAATAGGACTCACACCCCTGAGGATATTCCAAGAGTCATACCCCCCATCTCTCTGGGCAACCAGAGGAAGTCGGGCATCTTCTCCAGTGGCAGCCACTGGCAGAACATATCTGGGAAGGAAACTCAGGCCCCATGAGTAAAAGGTATGCCTGAGGTGGTACCAGCCTGGGCGGAGCACAGGGACTAGAATATGCAAGCACAGAGACAGTAAACTCCCAGGGCAGGGCTGACCCAGAGGACTGCTTTACTGAGCCTAAGACTCACCCAGTCCTCAAGGGATCATAGCTGAGACAAAGGCAGGCAGGCAGAGGCTGGAACTGACAGATGAGTGTGAGCTGTAACTGGCCTGCCCCAACACAAACAGCAGCCAAGACCAGACAGGGGCACAGTCCAGGCCTGAGTCACAGTTTCTGTGAATTCAAATTGCATCTGATCCTCAGAGGAATATAGCTGGGACAGAAACAAATTCTTCAAAGTTGTTCTGTTCTGTCAGCAATGTCTACCAGGGGTGGAGCTGGAACTGAATGAACTGCCCGTGCCTCCATTAAATACCCAAGGTTGTCAGACCTCACCTCCCCCTACCAGAAAGTGGCAGAGAGCAGTGGCCTGCCTAAGGAGATATACATATTCCAGTGACTCAGGCAGGTGCAAACCTCTGAAGCATCTGTTCATTGGAGGGAACTGGGTTCCAGCCCTGCAGGGTTACCAGTGACTGGGTGTGACAGAGGTGCAAGGTGGGGAAGGAGGCACCAACCTTCCCAGACTAATTTATTTGCTACGTGGGTACTTCTGACCTCACGGAGCACCAAAGTGAGTCATACTTGAGCTGCCAGCAGACCCCTGCTATTTAGTTGCCAGAGACCTTCTGAACTCTCCCACCTGAGACTGGTACAGACTGGGACATTTGATTTTGACCTCCTGAACTGGGCCAATCACCTGAGGCCTATCCAAAGTGGTACCCTGGGTGTGTGGTTGTGGGAGGGTTTGATTTTCCTTTTCCAACTATTGCCTGTGGGGGGTTGGGGTGACTTAATTGCTGGTATTTCTCCACAGCTAAGACTTCAACCCAAAGTCAGTTCACTAGGGTAGGACAGAGACCAACTGAAAACAAGACAGAGCCATTTAGCCCCACCACACCAAGCAGGTCCCCAGTTTTTCAGGCTATAGCACTGTATGGGTCCTTGGCAAAGGTCTAGGAGAAAAGGTACAGACACCAGTCCCAGCTTTTAGGTGAAGGGCTGGTTAATCACTACTCCTGGAGCCCCCAGCCCAAAATATACTTATCTGCTCATCTAGCCAAACAGTGTAAAATAATCATGGGGTGGAATCAGCAGAAAAACTCTGGTAACATGAATAACCAGAGTAGATCAAACCCCCCTCTGCCAAGGAAGGATATGGCAGACACAACTGAAGATCCCATTCATACACAGGTGGCTGACATGTAAGAATTCAAATTCAAAATTTGGATTTCAAATAAGATTAATAGAACAGAGTTGGGATTAGAAATTCAAGGAGCATTTCAAAAGTTGTCTCAAGAATTCAATGAATTTAAAGACAAAATCATTAAAGATTTTGCACATCAAGACAAGAATTTGAAGCCCTCAAACATATGAGAAATATAGTAGAATCCCTCAGTAACAGAATGGAGCAAGCAGAAGAAAGGATTTCTGACATTGAAGACAAAGCTTTTGAACACTCCCAAACTCTCAAAGAGGAAGGGAAATGAGAGCAAAAATGGATCATTCTATCAGAGAGCTCTGGAATAATTCAAAGAAAACTAATATTCAAGAGCTCTGAAATAATTTGAAGAAAACTAATATTCATGTTATAGAAATCTCTTAAGGCAAAAAAGTGGCTTCGCAAGGCACAGAGGGTCTTCTCCATAAAATTATGAAAGAGAACTTTCCAGACACACCAAGAGATTCTGAAATTCAGATAGCAGAGGGTCTCAGAATCCCAGCATGACTCAACCCAAATAAGACATTTCCCAGGCATAATTAACTTCATAATTAACTTCACTAAAGTGAATATGAAGGAGATATTCTGAAAGCAGCCAGATGTAAGAACCATAACATACAAGGGGAAGAATATTACAATGACAGAAGATCTCTCAGCTAAACCTTTCAACCTAGAATAGGGTGGTCATCAACTTTTAATCTCCTAAAACAAAATAACTTTCAAACCAGGATCCTGTACACAGCTAAACTGAGTTTCATTTATGATGGAGAAATTAAATACTTTAATGACATTCACATGTTGAAGAAATTTGCCCATAACTAAACCAGCTCTCCAGTATATTCTCAGACCTATCCTCCATAATGATCAGTGCAATCTTCCACCACCAAAATAAAATCACTCAGAAACTTTTGATCAAACTCCAACTTCCTTAGTGGGGAAAGGATTAAAAATGTCCACTGGAGTTTCGAAAAACTCGATACTCCAAATTCTACCAGGCTTATCAATATTCTCCATTAATGTGAATGGCTCAAATTGTCCTCTAAAGAGGCACAGGTTGGCTGACTGGATACAAAAACTTGGGCCAGATATCTGATGCATACAAGAATTTCATCTTACCTTAAAAGATAAATATAGACTCAGGGTGAAGGGATGGTCATCTATATTTCAGACAAATGGAAAGCAGAAAAAAGCAGGTATTGCAACTTTATTCACAAATACAGTAGGTTTTAAACCAACAAAAGTAAGGAAATAAAAGGATGATCACTTTGTATTTGTTAAGGGTAACACTCAATATGATGAGATTTCAATTAATAATATTTATGCACCCAACCAGAATGTGCCTCAATTTATAAGAGAGACTCTAACAGGTATAAATAACATGATTTCCTCCAGGTCCATAATAGTCAAAGATTTTAATACTCCTATGGCAGTGTTGTGTAATCCTCCAATAAGATGCTAAGCAAAGAAATTTTAGATTTAAACTTAACCATTCAACATTTGGATTTAACAGACATCTACAGAACATTTCATCCTAACAAAACTGAATACACAGTCTTCGCATCAGCCCACGGAACATACCCCAATAGATCACATCTTAGGTCACAAGTCTAACCTCAGCAATTTTAAAAGAATAGAAATTATTCCTTGCATCTTCTTGGACCACCATGGAATATAAGTTGAACTCAGTAAAACAGAAAACTGCATACTAGTACAAAAACGTGGAAGCTAAATAACCTTATGCTGAATGACAGGTGGGTCATAGACAAGATTAAGAAGGAAATTACCAAATATTTGGAACAAAATGATAATACCACATGAATCATCAGAACCTCTGGGATACCGCAAAGGCAATCCTAGGATGGGAAATCAATAGCACTGCAAGTCTTCCTCAAGAGAACAAAAAGAGAGGAAGTTAACAACATAATGGGACATCTCAAGCAACTGGAAAAGGAAGAACATTCTAATCCCAAACCCACCAGAAAAAAAGAAATAAACAAAATTTGAGCACAATTAAATGAAATTGAAAACAAAAGGATTATAA
>CAUYPK010165576.1:0-27597 GCA_963574355.1 Loris lydekkerianus | reverse complement strand
CCACAGGGGATTTTCTAAAATTTCTTTTCTTCTCTTTTCTAGATCTTCTTGGAGTGTTTTGATCTTGTTTTGCACGATCTCAGATCTGTTGGCATAAAAGTAGCACTTCTCCTGCAAAAATAAACAGATGCCTCCCTTTTTTAGTGTGCCTTTGAATGTCTTGTTTTCACTAAGTTGAATGATGTCCATATGTTAACATTAATATCCATTTTTTAAAAGTAAAAATAAAAAATGTCTTAGAATATCTTTAAAAAAAAAAAATAAATAAAAGGGCAGTCTGAGAGCAAAAACTTACATCCTCCCAGCGAAAAAGATCATAATCATCCTCTAGTTGGCTAACTGAAACTATGCGCCTATCTCAGCAGGAAGAAGCTACAGAAGAAAGAACTCCATGTCCCGTATCCCAAGGCCAATCACCTATTTTTGGCATATCAAGAAGGGAAGAATGTTAGGTAATTGCCCCAGAAAAGCCCCTTCCTGCTTTCAATAGACCAAGACTAGCTATCTTACTTTTAAAGTTATAGCTCCTTTCCAAGCACAGGGAGTTGCCTATTAGACATCTCCTTATCTCCTAGTCGCAAAACTTACCTCATCTCCCTGTCCGGACTACCCGCCAAAAATTTCAAACTTATGGCCTGCCCCTAACGGATCTTCCGGCCAAAGCAGTAACTCCTTATTGGCTATTCTACTGTCCCCTCACTAGTCTGAGACTTCCCCTAACTGAACCTATATAAAGGTGCGCTTTTCTTTCAGTCTCTCTCTCTCTCTTTTCTCTCCTCCTTGGTACTGCTCTGCAGCATCCCTCCCTCACCAATAAAGACCTTTAGTACAAGCCTTGGTGGTCTGTGAGATCTCTGCCGGTCGAGTGCTGCCCTTTCAAGGTGGGTTCAAAATTCTTCGATTTCTAGAATGAATGTTTTAAAGAACAAAGCTTTGCCTAAAGGCTTGAAGTGTTTATATTAAGAAAGTTTGTTAATCAAGAGGCTAGCCACAGACAAATCTCAAGTCTCAAGTGACCTGTTAAGTAGATTATTGCCATGGAGGTGTTTAACCTTTGTCTTGGATGGCCTTAGGCCTGTTAATTAATTACTATCTTTTTCTTAGAAAGAGTAATTCAAAAAAGGAAGGTGAATACGAAGGGTGTTTGACCTCCTTTCTCCTCATGTCACCTGAGCTTTAAGGTTTTTCTGGGGTCCCGCTGGCCAAGAGGGGGTCCATTCAGACAGCTGGGATGTCAAAGATTTTAATTCTCAGCAATTTTTTTTTGTTAAGAAACATTTTATTATTATTATTATTTGAGGCAGAGACTGTTGCCTAGGCTAGAATGCCATGTTGTCAGTCTAGCTCACAGCAACTTCAACTTCTGAGTTCAAGTGATCCTTTTGCCTCAGCCTCCATGACAGCTGGGACTACAGGCCCTCCTCACAATACCTGACAAACTTACCTATTTTTTTAGTAGAGATGGGGTCTTGCGCTTGCTCAGGCTGGTCTCAAACTCCAGAGCTCAAGAGATCCTCTTGCCTTATCCAGATTGTTAGAATTATAGGCATGAGCCACAGCATCTGCTCAGTTCACAGCATCTTTTTCCAATATAAAATGGTCTTAACTACTTTAAAAATTTGTTTAGTGTGGTCACCTTCAATGATCTTAACTATATTTTCTGGATAACTTGCTGCTGCACCTTACACTTTTTTTTCCTTTTTTCAAGGCAGTTTCCCTCTTTCATACTAGAGTGCCACGGCTTCAGCCTACCTCATAGCAACCTCAAACTCCTGGGCTCAAGTCATCCTCCTGCCTCAGCTTCCCCAGTATCTGAAACTACAGGCCCATGCCACCACACTGGCTAAATTTTCTATTTTTACTAGGTAGAGTGGGTCTGGCTTGCTGGGTCTGGACTTTGGACCTCCTCCTACTTCCTAGACTGCTAGGATTACTGGCATGAGCCCACCTTGCACTTTTATGTTATGGAAATAGCTTCTTAAATGCATGAACTGGCCTCTGCTAGCTTCAAACTATTTTTCTACAACTTCCTTATCCTCCTCTCTTCTCTGAAGAGAGTTAGGGCCCTGCTATGAATTAGGCTTTGGTTTATGGGCATGTTGTGGCTGATCCAAACTACTCAAACTTTCTTCATATCAGCAATAGGCTGTTTCACCTTATCATTCATGTGTTTCCTGGAGTAGCACTTTTAATTTTAAAAAACATTTCCATTGTATCCACAACTTGTCTGGTTGGTGAAAGAGGCTTAGCTTTTGCCCTATCTCAGCTGTCAACATGCCTTCCTCATTAAGCTTAATTCTAGCTTTTGAATTAAAATGAGACTCACTACAGTAAAAATACAGTTCAAAATACAGTGAGACACGCAAGGTAAGATGTACTTACATTCAAAAGTACAAGTCTTAGTTAATTCTACGTTGCTGACAAATAATCCTATATAACTTTCACCCTATTTAAGAACATTTTTATCAGCCTCAAAAATGTTCTTGTGTATTTCCCATTTTTTTTCCTCAATGGAAAGCAATCTCTGTGCTGTTTTCACTATTTTCAATGAAATAATATGTATAATTATGTGTAATTTTATGTCCAGCTTTCCTCATTTACTAGATTAACGAGATTCATCCAAGTTGTGTGATTCAGTAATTATTTGTGTTGTATTGCTAAGCATTGCTCTATTGTATAAATTCTCTATAATTAATTTTTAAAAAGAAACAAAGAAAGGTTGGGTGCCAGGGCTCACACCTGTAATCCCAGCACTTGCGAGGCCAAAGTGGGTGGATTGCCTGAGCTCACAGGTTCGAGACCAGCCTGAGCCAGAGCGAGACCTCATCTTTAAAATAGCCAGGCATTGTGGCAGGTGCCTGTAATCCCAGCTACTTGGGAGGCTGAGGCAAGAGAATTGCTTAAGCCCAGGAGTTTGAGGTGGCTGTGAGCTATGATGCCACAGCACTCTACCCAGGGTGACAAAGTGAGATTCTGTCTCAAAAAAAAAAGAAAAAAAGAAATTAGGAACAAAGAAAGAGGCTTCAAGGTGGGTCAGAGAAAAGCCTGGCTTGTTGAATAAGGAAGTCTGCAGGGAGCACAGAAATATTATGGTAACACTGTGACTGACTCAATGGATCAAGCATGTCCTGCACACAATAATTTCCATATTTTGGAGACAGGGTATACACTGCACACTACACATACTCCAAGGATTGGTAAAATCAACAGATCAGCACTCAGCAATTCTCACCAAAAAACTGGTAAGATGTAATTGGGTATGATGTAACCTAGGTAATCAGTGACCAATTTTGTTTTCAGCAGAGGGTTCATCTGAGCACTTTGCCATTACCACATGAGCCTGGCTACTTGTTTATAACCTCTGTCATCTCTACTCAGTCTCTCCTATCTGTATTATCAGTACATTTCTTCTGCCTTGAACTTTGTTTTAGATTACGTAAATTCCCCCTACCCTCCAATCAAGTGTTTCTTCCATAGGAGTAATTCATACAAAATACAAATATGCAAATACAGCCTCCATGTTGGATGTAGCTCACTTCCTTTTCCTGTATGGCCTGTGAGCTCCTTTGTCTGCTCAGTTATAATGTTTTTGATGACTGTTTCATGATTCATAGCATTTATCTTTGTCTAAAATAGTAGTATGTTACTTCATGTATAATATGCAAACTTTATATTACTTTCATTTATCTCTTCCCAGCTTCTGTACCTTTCTCATTGTACGTTTTACTCCTTCATATTATATCTTCAAAAGGGCAATGACTTTTTAGAGTTTGGAAATAAGAGGATATATATGTTTATTCAGGTATTTGCCATTTCCAATGTTCTTTATTCATTTCTATTTACCAAGATTTCCATCTGTTAGCATTTTGATTTGATTATTGTATGCTTTGGTGTACTTATATCTTTTTCTTTTTTTTTTTTCTGTAAGAGGTTTTTTGTTTTTGTTTTTTGAGACAGTCTCAAGCTGTTCACCCTGGGTGGAGTGCTGTGGTGTCATAGCTCACAGCAACCTCCAACTCTTGGATTCAAGCAATCCTCTTGCCTCAGTTTTTCTATTTTTAGTAGAGATGGGGTCTTGCTTTTTGCTCAGGCTGGTCTTGAACTCATAAGCTCAAGCAATCCACCTGCCTTGGCCTCCAAGGGTGCTAGGATTTTAGGTGTGAGCCACTGTACCTGGCCTCTGTAAGAGGTTTGGGTGTCCTAAAGAGTGTGGCTCTTCTGATATTAGCTGGTAGTTTAGGGGTCCTCAAGAACCTGTGAGGTTCTAAATAACTCAGAATAATTATATGTTCACAGGTATGGTAGTACTATGAAAAGATCCACTAAAATCAGCCAGGGACAAGGTGCTTAGGGCAGGATCCATTAATCATCCAGCCTGATTTTTTTTCCTTTGAGACAGAGTCTCACTTTGTTACCCTGGGTAGAATGCAGTGGCATCATTATAGCTCACAGCAACCTCAAACAATCCTGCTTCAGCCTCCTGAGTAGCTGAGACTACTGGCCTCTGCCACAATGTAAGCATAAATTCTGCGTGTGTATGTATATGTATGCACATACACACACACACACTTTTTTTTTTTTTTTAAGTAGAGACTGGGTCTCATTCTTGGTTAGGCTGAGCTCAAGCAATCCACCCACCTTAGCCTCCCAGAGTGCTAGGATAATAGCTGTGATCTGTGAACCAGGAGCAGAGACCATCAGGAACTGAGTTAGCTGGTACCTTGATCTTGGACCTCTTAGCTTTCAGAACTGAGGGAAAAAATTTCCGTAAGTCAACCAGTCTAGGGTATGTGCTAGGGCATGAGTCACTGTGCCCAGCCTCGAGCATGAGCTTTTAGTTGTTTTCTCTCATAGTTTTTTTGTTATTGCCTATTTCTCCTAACAATGTGACAACATCCACAAGACATTTGACAACCTGAAAATTTCATTCAAGACTATGTTCTGTTTTTGAGTTCTTTTAAATAGACATGGTTGACCATCCATTTGGCTACCCATTCATAAGAGTAGGCTCTTATGAGGTCATGTGACCTCTTATGCAGTCTTAAGGATAGAGCCCTAACACTCAAGAAACTAAAGTAGACATACTGTTTGATCCTGCAATTCCTCTACTAGGTATATCCCCAAATGATCAAAAATTATTTTCCAACAAAGACATTTGCACCAGAATGTTTATTTCAGCCCAATTCATAATAGCCAAGACATGGAAACAGCCCAAATGCCCATCAACACATGAATGGATTAACAAATTGTGGTATATGTACACCATGGAATACTATGTAGCCTTAAAGAAAGATGGAGACTTTACCTCTTTTATGTTTACATGGATGGAGCTGTAACATATTCCTCTTAGTAAAGTATCTCAAGAATGGGAAAAAAAGTATCTAATGTACTTAATACTACTATGAAATAAATATATAACCACCTACACATTCATACGGATGGCGAAACATAACTATAGTCCAGAAAGTAGAAGGGAAGAGGAGAGAGAAGGGAGGGGAGGGGGGATATGGGAGGACCCATATGGGGGACCTCACCTAATATGCATGATGTAATGGTACATTTCAAAACTATTAAGAAAGGAGTATAATTGTGATGGATGTTCACACTTAGTGATTACTTAGTTCAGTATAAGCATTTCACATTATATATTGAAGCAGTACCCTGAACCTCATAAATCCATCAATGCACAAAGTTAGGATTTAATAAAAAATAATTAAAAATAAAAAAAAATTGAGGCCTAATCCAATAGGACTGCTGGCATTATAGAAAGTGAGAGATGTCTCTTCACCATGTGAGGAAACATCAAGGCTGTGGTCTGTGAGCCCAGAGGACAGACTTCATCAGGAACTGAATTAGCTGGTACCTTGATGTTGGACCTCCCAGCTTTCAGAATTGTGAAGGAAAATTTTTCTGTTGTTTAAGCCACCCAGTCTATGATATGTGTTAAAGCATTCAAAGCTGACTCATACAAAGAAAAACACTGGATTTGGGTGAACAGAAACATAACCTAACACACAGTATCTACTGTTGCTTGTTTAATTTTCCACATGAACTTTAATATCAGCTTACATTAGAATGTGTTGTTTTCATAGGATGGTGAACTGATTTATCAAAAATTGACATCTTTATGGTGTACAATCTTCCTATACATTTATCTTTTTATATGCATAGCTCTAATTTGTATCCTTCACTTTTTCCACTTCACCTTATAGCTCTAAAATTGTTAAACGTTTTCTTATTGTATAACTTATAAAAAGACTTGCATGTGTTATTTTTTTTACTTATTTTGAGTAGTTTTTCAGAGATTCCCTTCTTGGATTTTCCAAGTGTAAATTATATGCCAACCATAATCTTTTTCATTTTGGATTTTTCCTTTTCATTTGAATTTATACCTCTTACACAATACTGAATTAATTGTAAAGGATCTGTGTCCTCCAATGTTTCCCCATTCACTAACATGCAGCCTTTCAGGCTAAGTTATATACCTTATAACATATTAAAAAGGACTACTGGTATTACACATCCTCTGTTATTGAGGATTTTTATTACAAATGGCTTGGTATATTTAAATGTAACTTCTCAATGTTTATGTGATTACAGGATGTTATCCTATGAAGCATGAGTATAATGAAATATGTTCATAGACTTATTGAGTTTGTCCTTATTCCTAAATTTTTAAAATTTCTTCTCATTTTTCCTTGTCTATTTCTCTTCTTACACCAAGAGATTATTAGTGTGTCTTCAAATTCTATACTTGTTCTTTTTGTTCTTTAGAATGGTTAGGTTCTCTTTGAGCCATTTCCTTCAATGTAATAGCTTCAGCTACCACTGAAATTCTGCTTTCTAAATCTTCAACTTAGATTTCTCTTCTGAGCTCTAGATCATGTATCCAGATCCCAGGTGAACATCACCATGTATTTGACTACAAAAACTTCAAATGATTGTCTATAAAAGCAGTGTATGGTGCCCCATGATCGCATTAATGTACACAGCTATGATTTAATAATAAAAAAATGATGTAATGAAGATCTTTTTTACTTCTGTCCATCATACTGTTTTTTCCCCCTCAATTTCAGTTTATAGGGCCAGTATCTACCTAGTTAGCCATACAGACAGCATGGCATTAAACTATACTATTCACTTTTTGGATGACAAATTAATACCAAATTTTTTTGTTTGTTTGAGACAGAGCCTCAAGCTGTCACCCTGGGTAGAGGGCCATGGCATCACAGCTCACAGTAACCTCTAACTCCTGGGATCAAGAGATTCTCCTGCCTTAGCCTCCCAAGTAGCTGGGAGTACAGGTGCTTGCCACAACGCCTGGCTATTTCTTGGTTGTAGCTGTCATTGTCATTTGGCAGGCCTGGCTGGATTCAAACCTGCCAGCTCTGGTGTATGTGGCTGGCGCTTTAGCTGCTTGAGCTACAGGCACTGAGCCCAAATTGTTACTTTTTTTTTTTTTTTTTTTTTTTGGAGACAGAGTCTCATTTTGTTGCCCTTGGTAGAGTGCTATGGCATCACAGCTCACAGCAACCTCCAATTCTTGGGCTTAAGCGATTCTCTTGCCTCAGCCTCTCAAATAGCTGGGACTACAGGCGCCCACCACAATGCCCAGCTATTTTTTTTTGTTGTTGTTGTTGCAATTCTCATTGCTGTTTTAGCTAGCTGGGGCCAGGTTCGAACCTACCACCCTCAGTATATGGGGCCAGTACCCTACTCACTGAGCCACAGGTGCCACACTGTTTCTCCTGTTTAGGATCTTTTTGATATTTTTATTGCCTGGGTGATGGGTGATCATATCCATCTTCTTCCTTTCTTTCCCCATTTTCATGGGACGAGATGACTAAAAATGTGAATCTGGTCAAGTCATTTACCACTTTTTGTCTCATTATTTACAACCTATGTTTTAGGAAGTGGGTGGTGTTCACCTTTATGTGGACACCAGCAATGCCTTGGAATATAGGAGGGAAGATACAACAATGCCTAGTAACATACTTTGTAAAATCAGTGAGCACATGAAATTTTTATTACAATCTCTCAAGTATTTAAATGCAAAAGTCACTTGATAATTAGTTCCTTGAACACCTTTACCCTTCGTCATGGCCCAGAACACTAACCCAGACATGGTGCTCTTTGTAATTCTATTTATCTGGCATGTGTTTTTTGTGCTTTCATGTCTGGCTTTCTACTGTTTCATACTCATGAGGTAACATTTAAATAGAAGGCCCAATACTTTGGTTTTTCTCCCAACCTTATAATGTATAAAATTCTATTTTTTCTACACCTCTGTTTCCCTTATCTACATTGAACTTATATCTAAACGAGTTTATCTAAACCCATTGTTCCAGGTATACTTACACCTTTAACCACATCTTAACACATTGACTAGCAATGTTATGCAGAAGGTATTCAATGCCAATGGCTGTTATTCTGATGACATGATCATGAAGGCTTTTACAATATCCTACAATACCCTGTGCTATAAAAATCACAAAAGCTAATGCAAGTGCAAACACAAGTTAACTCATTATCAGTCAACATTAAGGGATGAAAACACAAGTTGCGATCCATCAACAATGTGTTAAGCACTTTGGAGGAGAACTTCCAGCATGCTCTTATGCTTAACAGAAACAATTCCAGATAACAGAATGATAAAGTATAATAGTATAATAGAATTTTTAATAAATAGTAAAGTAGTAGATTATTTCCACTATAATTTTTCTTTCTTACATCATACAGAGTAAAAAACAAGCTCCATCATGGATAAAATACATGCAATACACACAACCCACACAAAGCATAATGAACTCTGACTTCATGTTCTTTTCAAGAGAAGAGCCTAACTCTGTTGTCCAGGATAGAGTGCCATTGCCTCAGCCTAGCTCATAGCAACTTTAAATTCCCAGGCTCAAATAATCCTGTTGCTGAGGCTACAGGTGCACACCACCACACCCAGCTATTTTTTTCTATTTTTAGTAGAAACCAGGTCTCACTTTGTTCAAACTGTTCTTGAACTCCTGACCTCAAGTGATCTTCCTGCTTCAACCTCCCAGAGTGTTAGGATTACAGGCATGAGCCACCACATCCAGCATGACTTTATGTTCTTATGACCCAAGAATGATGACTTTAGAAATATGCCATTACAGGGTTGGTGCCATCTGAAGATGTCATGGGTACTTCACCTGAGAGGAGTGGCAGGACTTGCATGAAGCTAAGAGAACCCTGTACAAGGATGTAATGCTAAATTACAGCACTTTGTAATGCAGTCTGGTATTTGTTAGTGAGTATAAGTTCCCTGTAATTCCCAGAAGCAACTGCTTTCTACTTTGTTGGTAAATATAAGAACAAATCTGGGCTTTTATCTTTCTCCAAAGGACCTAACTTGGTTTGGTAAAGTACCACATTATTTTTTAACAGAGCACTGCATTACTCAGCATAACTCTCTTATTTCAAGTTAATACATGACCAGTTATTAATGGCTTTCCCACTTTCTCTACATTTGTAGAATTTTGCTCAGGTATGAATGCACAGTTAAGTAAGAGCACTGGGTAAAGTCTGCCACATTCTTCACATTTGTATGGTTTCTCTCTGGTATGACCTATCTTATGTTTATAATGGTTTCAGTACTAATTTAAGTCTTTGCAACATTCTTCATATTGTTAAGGTTTCTCTTTAGTACATATGCTTAGAAAGGTATGAACACTGATTAAAGGCTTTGCACATTCCTTACATTTATAGGGGTTCTCTTCAAAATAAATTCTCTTTATGTTTACTATGTTACAGTTAAAAGCTTTCACACATTCATTACATTTGTAGTTACTCTCCAGCATGAATTCTCTTGTGTCTATAAAAGCTTGAGCAATAGGTAAAAGTTTTGCCACAGTCATTACATTTGTAGGGTTTCTCTCCAGTATGAATTTTTTTATGTACAGAAAGGTATGCATATGTGTTAAACACTTTGCCACATTCTTCACATTTATAGGGTTTTTCTCTGGAATGAATATTTTTATGTACAGTAAGATGTGCATATTCATTAAAGGCTTTGTCACAATCTTTACATTTGTATAGTTTTTCTCCAGTATGAATTCTCTTATGTTTATGAAGGTTTGTGCTATACTTAAAAGTCTTGCCACACTGTTCACATTTGTAAGGTTTCTCTCCAGTGTGAACTCTATTGTGAGCAATAAGGTCTGAGCACCACTTGAAAGCTCTGCCACATTCTTTACATTTGTAGGGTTTCTCTCCAGTATGAATTCTTTTATGTACAGAAAGGTATGCATATGTGTTAAATGCTTTGCTACATTCTTCACATCTGTAAGGTTTTTCTCCAGTATGAATATTTTCATGTACAGTAAGATGTGCATATTTGTTAAAGGCTTTGCCACAGTCTTTACATTTGTAGAGTCTTTCTCCAGTATGAATTCTCTCATGTGTATGAAGGTTTGAGCTACAGTTAAATGTTTTGCCACATTCTTCACATTTGTAAGGTTTCTCTCCGGTATGAATTCTCTTATGTGTATTAAGGCTTGAGCTGTAGTTAAAAGTGTTGCCACATTCTTCACATTTGTAGGGTTTCTCTCCAGTATGAATTCTTTTATGTACACAAAGGCAAGCATAGGTATAAAAGGCTTTGCCACATTCTTCACATTTGTAAGGTTTCTCTCCGGTATGAATTCTCTTATGTTTTATAAGGTGTGAACAGCAGTTAAAAGCTTTGCCACATTCATTACATTTGTAGGGTTTCTCTCCAGTATGAATTCTCTTGTGTCTATGAAGACTTGAGCCATAGTTAAAAGTATTGCCACATTTTTCACACTTGTAGGGTTTCTCTCCATTATGAATTCTCTTATGTTTAGTAATGTATGAACATTTAAAGGCTTCCTTATATTCTTCACTTTCCCAGTCTTTCATTAAGTTTAGATTCTTAAGACTATGACTTCCATATGTTCTAAATACCACTTTTTGGAATGAAGCATTTATGTTTTCTTCTGGCAAATGGTCTTGGGCCAAATAAGAAGACATAGCTGGAAGAAATTTTTAAAATAACAAATTATCTCACTCATTTTTATCAAACTTGACAAATACACATTATAAATGCAATATATAAAATTTTGCCAAGCACATTATAGTAAGGTGGCAAAGTACATTATATAAGTTCTAATTCCCTTTTGGATAAATTAATTTAACAAAACTATACTGACAAAATTGCCTTTGTAGGAATTCTAACCAGGTTAACAGTTTTCAGCATACCAGGTAAGCACAATTCCAAGCATCACATAAAAGGGGAAAAGAAGTTTGATGTGCTAACTGAACGTGGTCGTTCTTCCTTTTTAATGCAGCATTGATACATGTGGACCTAAACTCCCAACTCCCAGATTCATCCTGAAAAGAAAAATAAAATATTGACAACTATGTTCATCCTTCTGGTTGTTGAGGACCCATCCAAAGAGTGGTTTCTGTCTTAAATAACAGAGTTCTGAAAGAAATGGTGCTACCTCAAACTCTTGGGCTTAAACGATTCTCTTACCTCAGTCCCTTGAGTAGTTGAGAATACAGGTGACTGTCACAACACCCTGCTATTTTTAGAGATGGGGGGTCTCACTCTAGCTCAGGGTGGTCTCGAAATTGTGAGCTCAGGCAATCTACTTGTCTCGGCCTCCCAGAGTGCTAAGATTATAGGCGTGAGCCACTGTGCCTGGCCAATGGTGCTGTATTTTGAAAGATGGACTGGGTGTGCTGAGACCAAAGGTAAAAGATTGTTTCAGAAGCAGAGAAACTTCAGTATTACAGAGAAAGTATGTGTAGCCAACAATGAACAGGCTGTTAAGAAATGGGGGGAAACTGCCTTAAATGAAAAATAAATACACAGTTCCAGAGAAGAAACAAAATCAAAACAGATCTTAGGTCCCTTGAATCTCTACCAGCTGGTTTCAGAATCCCCTAGGATAAAACCACTTGATATAGTTTGTAAAGGTGGCATTTTGTTAATCCTCAAATCTTAACCAAAGATTTTAACATATACAAAACATCAGAGGAACATACCCAATCAAAGAAAATAATCAGAGGTCAACCATAAAAAACTGGGGATGTATAAGTTACCTGACAAAATTAATAGTAACTATATGAATGATGCTCAGTGAGTGAAATTGGAATACCGACAACTTAATGAAATCAGCAAAATAAGAATATTTACAACAAAAGCACAAAATAAAACAAATTGTTTAGCTGAAGAATATAAGAAATGACTGAAAAATTCTCAGATGTTAGAAAAAAAGACATAATAATATAAAATCAAGAAGCTCAATATACTTCCTCTAGAATAAATATAAAGGAACTTATAACAAAACAGATTATAAGCAATGTTTCAAAGGTCACACTCAAGAAGAAAATCTTGAAAGCCGCAAGAGAATAGTGATGTGTCATCTATAACTATACTCTTATAACATTACTAATGGTTTTATAAACAGAAACTTTGCATGCCAAAAAGGAGATGGATGATACAAAGTGATAAAGGAACAAAGATTTCAAAGCAGAAGTACTATATGATAAAGGAACAAAGATTTCAAAGCAGAAGTACTATATTCAGAAACACTCCCTTCTAAACAAAGGAAATAAAGAATCAAGATTACCAGATGCTGAAAAACTTTATAACCAATAGACCTGCCCCACAAGAAATACCAAAGGCAGCACTTTCCACTGAAAATACTAAATTAAAAATTCTAGAAAACAATACAACAAAATCATATGAAAATATTGATAACTCCTTGGGAAAGACATGTAAGAACACCCAAGTAAAATTCAGTAGTATTATAATGATGGTGCAGAAAACACTCTGAATCATGCTGTTAAACTGAAAAATAAAAACATAAATTAATACTAAACCTCTGTTATTGGGTATGAAAAAGAACAAGATATAAGTAGTGATGTCAGTAACAATATGTTGAGGGCATATATAATGAGGAAAGATTTTTATATGCTGCTAAAATTATGTTGTTACCAGTTTAAAATATACTGTTGTAATCATAAGTAGTACTGTGTAATTGCCATGGTCACTACAATGAAAATACCTATAAAGATACACTAAAATAGTAAGATGTGAAAGCCTGTCACTATAAACATCAATGACGCAAAGGAAAACAAAGAGAAGGGCAAAATAGCTACAAGAATAAAAAAAAAGCAATTAGTAAGGTGATAATAGTCTCTTTTCAAAAATTACATGAATCATCATGAACTATACAATCAGAACACAAATTAGATAAAAATTTAAGAACATTTAAAAGAAAATCCAACTATATACTTTCCAAGAGACTCACATTAGATGTAATGATAATACTAGTAGAAATGTGGCAGGACAGAAAAACTCGGCCTATGCAAATGTTAATCAAACGAGAGCAAAGCGGGTCACAAATAGAGACAATATATTCTGAGAGAAAATCTGCCCTATTTCATAGAATATAATTTAAGTTAGAACCATCACAAAAGACAAAAAGGATATTAAATAATAATCAAAGTGTTCATTCACTGGGAACCTATGATACTTTAAATGTAAATGGATTAAACTCTTTGAAAAAGATAACTGGCCGAATGGATTAGGAATAAATGTGTTTCTGTAATAACCTGCCTAAAGCAAACTTATCTTAGCTCAAAGGAGTCAAATAGACTGAAAAGGAAGAAAGAACATTCCATGCAAATAACAACTACAAGGGGGTGAAGTGGCCATAATTACATTATACAAATCTGTATTAGGACAAAATCATCATAAGAAATAGTCAAAGACTGATGTTACATAATAAAATAGGTCCATTTACTAGGAATCTATGACAGTAAAATGTATGTAAGTTACATATTAAAAACACATAACAGGGCTAAAAATATGTGTAAACTTGCAGCTGTGTACTTGTGTTGGTAGCACTGTACAAATAACTCAGTGAGGTTTCATAACCTTGGTATATCAGTGTCTCACAGCTGTGTTTGTACTGGTACGTGTGGCAGTGTCTTGCTGAGTGGCATTCATTATTGTTGCATGTTTTATGTGCTGTTGCAAGAATGTCAGAGCTTGAATGAGAGCAATGAACAAACATTAAACTTCTTGTTAAACTTGGCAAAAATGGAAGTAAAATCAGGGACATGTCACTCTAAGTTTATGGGGATAATGGCATAAAGGAAGTGACAGTGCACAAATGGATTGAACATTTTTCTGAGGGGAGAGAAAGTATCAATGATAAAGAGAGTTCATGCTGGCCAGCGAAGAGCAGAACTGATAAAAACTTTGCAAAAATTTGTCAAATTGTGTGTCAAAATCATCAGCTGACTGTAAGCAGCATAACAAACCAAGTTAAGTATCAAGAGAGAAACAGGAAAATCTTAAATGAAAAAAATTTTGGCATGAGAAAGGTGTGGGTGGCTTTGGTATCATGACAATGTACCAGCTCACAGGGCATTGTCTGTGAGGGAGTTTTAAGCCACTAAACAAATAACTGTATTGGAACACTCTCTCTACTCACCTGATCTGGCCCCCAATGACTTTTCTTTACCAGAACATAAAGGAAATATTCAAAGGAAGACATTTTGATGACATTTAGGGCATCAAGGGTAATATGATGATAGCTCTGATGGCCATTCCAGAAAAAAAAAAAGAGTTCCAAAATTGCTCTGAAGGGTGGATTAGGCATTGACATCAGTGCACAGCTTCTTAAGGGGAGTATTTTGAAGTCAACCATAATGATATTCAATGAGGTATGTAGCACATTTTCTAAGATGTTTATAAACTTTACTGTCAGACCTTGTATAAATATGTTACATATGTTATACACCTTTTACTTTACATGTATGTATATAACGTCAGGAATTCCAAATATATGAAGTAAATATTGACACAAGTGAAGTAACAAATACAAAGCAAAATGCTCACTGTTTAAGACCCCACTTTCCATAAAAAATGAAGAGAACTCATATAGAAGATCAATAAGAACACAGAAAACTTAAAGCATTTTACGTGAATTAGATCTAACACACATATATAGGACTCTTTAGTCTAAAGCAGCAAAGCATACAGTATTTTTAATTACACCTGGTGCCTTAAGACACATAAAAAGTATAATTGAATTGAAGATGACTGAGTGAAACCAGACAGTTGAAGAAAAATTGGCAAATCCAAAAGATGTAAAAATTAAACACAAAACTTGAACATATTCTTGCTCAAGGATCAGATGATTTGGTATTATTTAAGATGTCAGTATAACCACAGCAATAAAAAATTCAATGTAACCTCTATCAAAATCCCAATTTGATTTTTTTTTAAATATAAAAAAATCCTAAGATATGTTTAGGAACTATGACAAGCAAAATATCCTTTACAAAAGACAAAGAGATAATACACTTCCTGATTTCAAAATTTTTACAAAGCGACAAAAATGAAAGCAGTGTAGTTCTGGAACAAAAAGGCTAAATAGATTACGAAACAGAATAGAGAGCCCAGAAATAAATTCTTATTAAAATGTATATGACCAAATGGTGGCTATGCCACACAATGATGAAAGAAGAGTCTCTTCAATAAATTGTGTTGAAACCTGGACATCTACATGAAAAAAAATGAAATTGGATCAATCTGCCGTACCATGTACAAAAGAAATTTTAAATGAATTAAATACTTATAAAAAATATAATAAAACTCTTAGAAGAATATATAGGAAAAAAGATCATTAGTCTTGACATTGTTTTCTTGAATATGATATAAAATCTATAAGCAACAAAGGGACTACACTGAATTTCAGAACTTTGGACATCACAGAAACATTTAGTGAACATGCCACTTAAAAAATGGGTGAATGGGATTCTCCAGATGATTGGATTAAAGATGGCGGCTGAGTAACAGCTTCCCTGCAAGTGGGCACGGTGAGTCTGGGGAGACAAGACTCCAGACATCTCTGGCTGGTGGGATCTGCATATGATCATCCCTTTGAGGATACAGGGAGCCAGCAAGGGACTTCTGGACCCCAGAAGGAGGACAAAAACAGTGGAAAACTGGAGAGTGGCTGCGTGTGTTCGATAGACCTAATCACGCCGGCAACCATGAGTACAAGCAGCAGTGAGACTGCAAACTGGAAAGGCCTTACCTGTGAACTTTTTGGTGTTCTTGGACTTGGTGCTCAGTTGAGCTGCCTTGGGGAGAGCTTGAGCAAAAGTGTAGAGAACTTTGGACATTGTCTGGGGCCCCAAAATGAGCCACTGAGCTGGGCTCAGTGAAAGCCATTGTGTGAAAAAACTGCTCCGGCAAGCTCTGCCCTCAGGGTCCCAGTGCAAGGCTCGGGAGGGACAAAGTAACCTAGTGACTGAGCACCTTAAAGGCGGGGACTGAACTGCCTCACAGCCCTAATACTTAGGGGCAGAGTGAGACGGTTTTGGCACACTGGAGCCTTGGGCTGTTGCCTTGGGTAGAGTGCCCTGATGTCACAGCTCATAGCAACCTCAAACTCCTGGGCTTGGTGCCGCCCAGACCTCCATAAGAGGTGTGCAGCGACCCCTGACCTGTGACCCACACCCAACAGGGCTCCACATTCCGTGACCAGGAAATGTGGGAGCCACGCAACCCTACGGCACTCCTCCTGTGTCCTCCCAGCCTCCACACTAGCTCATCCATCTGACCAGGGACTCTGGTAGCTGCGTGCCCTCTGGAGCCCTCCCTGCCTCTGCGCAGAGCCCTTCTTCTGGCCAGAGACTGCTAAAGCCTTGGGTTCTCTGTGCCAAAGCCACTGGGTGCCAGGCACAGAGAACCATGACCACCACCCCCAGCCCTGTTGCTGAATCCAGGTGTGTCGCACACCGGAGCTGCTTCTACAACCAGAAGTCCCTAACTAGAGCAGCCACAGAGGAACTACACACGGTCACTCCCTACAAAGATCCAGCAACAATAGAGTGATCCCACTGGGGTCTAATCTTGGAGAGACAGCTCTCCAACTCTGAGGACGGCCAAAGGCATCGGTGAAAAACAATCATGAGGCGAAATCAACAGAAAAACTCTGGCAATATGAATAATCAGAGTAGATCAACTCCCCCAAGGATCAATGGGGCAGAAACAGCACAAGACCCCATGCACAAGCACTGTATGACTGGATGATGGTGGAATAAATGTTACGGGTGAGCAACACCTTGGTGTGGAAAGTATGCGTCTCACTAACAGAGAACAGACTCATTGGGTGAAGGCCCCTCAAGCTCAGCATTCAGCCAACGAGATGCTGCTTCTGGTTGCTTCTGTCCGCTGACCTGTCCTCAGGGACCATCACCTCTTTCTTCTACATCATCAGGCTTATTTATAGTTGGACAATTGAGTAAATTGGAAGCATACTTCCAATGAGGATCCCACAGATACTTCAAGAAGAAAACTGACACTGAGGATCTGTGAACCCTCTGGCATAGGAGTAAGTGTTGATCTGACTATGTGCCCATAAGGATATCAATAAGTGTGTGGTGAGAAGCAACAAATGTATGGAACGACGTATTAAGTACTTGGTTTATTATATGCCTATAATATCCTATTTTCATATAAAAATATAATTTAATTATCACCATCACCCTATGAACATGTCACTATCCTCATTCAAATGGATAAAGAAGTTTGGCCAACTTCACACAGCTGGTAAGAGTATTATTCCAGACTTCACATCTTAACTTTTTTTTTTTTTTTTTGAGACTCTCACTCTGTTGCCCTGGATAGAGTGCTGTGGCATCATAGATTACAACAGCCTCAAACTCTTGGGCTTGAACCACCCTCTTGCCTCAGTCTCCCAAGTAGCTGGTGTGAGTAGTAATATAACACAGGCGGACATTTCAGAGGACTCAACTGACAATGGCCCCGGGTCTCAGCACCCCCTCTCCTGCTGCTTAGCACACCTACCTTAGCACTGGCAAGGGAGATCGGAATGTTCACCTGCATAGACATAAATCTAGTTTGGGGACATCTGGGTAAAATTCAGCACCTTGGTGGAGACAGGATACCAGCAGAGTTAGACGAGGATTAAAAATTACCCTTGAGCCAAGACAATCCAGCCTGAGGTCTGTAACCCTAATTGGTCCTCTTCCACCCCCTAAGCAACTTCGTTATCTAGTTATTTCTACCCTTCGCTATCTATTTAGTTCTGCCTAGTTCTATGATTTATTGCCTCCATCTTGACCTTTTTCATAATCAAAAGTAAAAATTAACTTTTTACTTCATTCTGTAAAGACATGCCCTAAAATCATAAATAAAAACCTCCTGAGAATTTGAATCAGGGCGACACCTATCTGCCGCACCTCAGGTTGACAGGGGGTCCATCTGTCTGGGTCTCAGCAGACTTTTTCATAAAAACTCTGAGTGGTGATTTCTGGTTGCAGTTTCTCCCTCTAACTTCAGACACCTGGTGGTCAGGAAAGTCTCTGGGGAATTCTCAGTCCACTGTGTCACTGCAGTTCCTTCCTACACTGCAATGGGCTGGGACTACAGGCACCCACCACAATGCCTGGCTAGTTTTTCTATTTTTAGTGCATATAGGTCTCGCTCTTGCTCAGGCTGGTCTGGAACTCCTGAGCACAAGGGATCCTCCCACCTCGGCCTCCTAGAATGCTAAGATTACAAACGTGAGCCACTGGGCCCGGCCTTCACGTGCTTAACTTACTTGTATACCCCACACTGCTCCCGAGTTTGTGAGCACGGGTCTTCTCTCCCAGAACTGTCCCTTGAAGCCAGTGACCAGGCAGACAGACACTGTGAGGCTCTACAGGAAAGGCCTGCAATTGGACACTTTATGTACAAGCTAATTAAAACCTCCTTCCTGTGCTCTCTTAGGCCCTCCCCTATCAAATGCTGGCAAAGAGGAGTGAAGGACAAAGGTTACACCAGTTGCTGTGGAAACCCATCTTCCTGTCCTGCAAGGGCAACATTCTCCCTCTGCTCCTGCCATCCCCATACACAGCTGTGTCTAAGGCAGTCTTTTCAGCATGTGCTCCCACACCAAAGACTGTGTTTTTCCCAACTTTAGCTACTTGTTAGCCACAAAAGAAGGGGGTTTTACCCTATTGCAGGTGACAAAAATTAAATTCTAGAGTCCCTCTGTCAGAAAGTCGAGAACTAAAATTCCTCTTGGATTCTCAGGGAAGTGCATACAGATGCAGCCGAGCTGAAATACAATGCCTGGGTCATCCTGCCCAGGGGGTTCTGGTGCTTGGGTGAGAACAGGTCTGCTGTGCCCTGTTGACATGGTAGCATGTAAACTGTAGTCAAGGAAATTGGCTTGGGAAGGTCCTCAAGGTGATTTATTTATTCATTTTTAAAAATTTATTTAAGAGACAAGATCTCACTCTGTCATCCAGACTAGAGTGCAGTGGCCAGATCATAGCTCACTATAGCCTCAAATTGCCAAGCTCAAAGGATCCTCCTGCCTCAGCCTCCTGAGCAGCTGGGACTACCACCACATCCAACTAATTTTTTTGTTGTTCTTGTAGAGATAGGGGTCTCTCTATGTTGTCCAGGTTGGTGTTAAACTCCTATCTCAAGGCCAGATATCCCAAACCTCTGCCACATGGTGGGAGCTCTTTTTTCAAACCAATTCTTGCAATTTGTTTTTGTTACATCAAATCATATTTGCTTGCTATGGCGAGTTTTGGGGGTTTTTTTTTTCCTTTAAAAGCAAACACTAAAAATAAGTAAATTCCCAGAAGGATTCTATTCCACATCCTTAAAATGAGGCTGGATCTGATAGCTCATCTCCCTGCATGTACCTCATTCCCGATTCGTACCTTCATTTCACAGAGGGCAGAGAAGGGGGATTTGTGCCCCCTCACCGCCGTGGCTGTCATGCTGGCAGCACAAGTTCCCTTGTTGCACCTGTCCCTCTATCACTTGTTACCATGCCACTGGGACATCTATAGGAATCGGGTTACTTGTGGAGACTAAATTAACTTTTTCAAAATTTATTATCACATAAGCACAATGTCATCAGTTGATGAAATTATTTTCATGTATAAACTAAGACTAAAGCAAAGATTGATTTAAGTCATTGTCAGTAAGTCTATTTGCTGATTTGAATAAGGTAATAGACATCAAACTGCTAAACTGTTGTGTACGGTAAAGTGAAGGGTGTGTGAGTGTGTGTAATATATATGAGCTACATACATGAGTTACAAATGCATATATATGTCTGCATATAACATGTATTTAGGTCAAGTACTATTAGTTCAAAGAGTTTCTCTTAAACACTATCCTTCAAAACAACCCTGCACCCATTTGTATTTGCAATGTTTTCCGTATGTGTTTGAATTCACGGTCATCTGGCTCTACTGGTCTTTTTGTGATGGGACGGCTAAGTGTCAAAGGGATAAAGGATTCTCCGTAACATTCCCCTAGAATGTGAAATCTCATCTTACACTCGCTGGCTGCACTCACTGCCTCGGTAGGGAATTGCTGGCAGAGGCTATTAAGCACTTTTTTAAAACTTACTATGCTTCTCAGTGATCCTTCTTATAAATGATTTCTGCCTCATGACAATTGGAATAATCAATCAAGAGAGGTTTTCTGCAGAGAAAAGAAGATATTTCACATTCCAAGGAGGATAGGTTTTCACAGCTCTCACAGCCCACAGATAATGATGGTCAGAGCTTGCCAGAAGGCCCAGCTGTGACAATGAAGTGTTCTGTGGTGAAGACCACAGTTGACCAGAAGCAGAGGCTCAACCCAAAAGATTCAGTCAGAGAAATAAGGATGGGTGGCTGGTATGAACTCTTAGACGTCTAGAATACGAGACAGTGACCATGACTTTCAGTCTTTTCCATTCTGCCTAAAGAAACTCTAAGCCTAGAAAAAAATCAAATAGAAAATTAATCCATCATTCTCAGCATGCATACACTTTCTGTCACCACCAGCCACCTACTCCTGCCCCACTGCAGTGTCCAGCACCTTCTGGAGAACACATTCAATGCCTTCCCCCAGCAGCTTTATGTGGTCCTCAACTGTACCAAACAAAAATTTCAAGGCATTTTTTTATTTTTCATTTTTTCCTTTTTTAATTTTTTTCAAAATTAAGTATTCCTATGCTCAAAACATGAAACAACATAAAACTGCATGAAAACAAATGGTTGTTTATCTTTGCATACCCCTCCTCTTCCAACCTAACAACCTACTACCCTGAGGAATCCAGAGTTAAGAGGATGATGTGTGTTCTTCTGGAACTTTCTTCTAGCTTATGCACATATATTCTTGCAAATGTGCACATATACAGGAGGTTTTCTGGGTTTTGCATGGGGCTTTTTTCTGAAACTGAAATCACACCCTACACATTATTCTGCAACTTGACTTTTTCACTTGGCAATGTCAGGAACGTTTCCTCTTTATCAGTTTGCGATAAATGACTAATTTAGTATGGGGTTGCCAAACTACAGTCTGTGAAACAGCCACCTGTCTTTGCAAATGAAAGCTTTATTGGAGCACAGGGCAATTCATTTTCCTTGTTGTCTATGGCTTCTTTGGCCCTAAAACACACAGATAAATAATTATCATAAAGACCTAATGGCAGCCAGGCATGGTCGCTCACACCTATAATCCTAACACTCCGGGAGGTCAAGGCAGAAGGATCACTTAAGGTCAGGCGTTCAAGACCAGACTAAGCAAGAATGAGACAGACCCTCCTGTCTCTAGTAAATATAGAAAGAATTAGCCAGGCATGGTGGCATGTGCCTGTGATTTCAGCTTCTCAGGAGGCTAAGGCAGAAGGATCCATTGAGCCCAGGAGTTGGAGGTTGTAATGAGCTATGATGATATCACTGCTCTCTCGCCATTTAGTCTAGAGACAAAATGACACTCTGTCTCAAAAAAACAATAAAGAGAATGACCTTATGGCCCACAAGCCTAAAGTATGTATTGTCTGGCCCTTTAAGAACAGTTTGCCAATCCCTAGCTTAAAATAGCATCATTTATTTTCTTCATTCTGTAGGATTGCAATTGGAGTAGGGCTCGTCTGGATAGTTCTTCTGCTGGTCTCACCAAGGGCCACTCATGAATACAGTCATTTGGCAGCTGAAGAATTGAAATGGTTTCACTCAACATGTGGACAATTGGCTATCAGCTTGGCTACCCAGATCCAGCAGATGTCTTCACATGGTGGCAGCACTTGAAGGGAGCAAGCCCTGTGCACAGATGGAAGGCAGAGCAAGTCACAAGGCCTGCCCCTGAGCCAGCAGGAGAGGAGACTACTCAAGCACATGGATCCATCAAAGGCAGTTACTATAGCGATCTATTCCACCTTCCCAGTCAGTGGATGTAGTCACTCAGTGTCAATCTAATCCTCATGTTATTCTGATTTCTTCAATCATCGTCATATAAGTGGACAATAATATATAATTTTACAAGAATGGATCATATGCAGGCCTAAGATTTTAAGACAGCATTTTTTTGTATCTCTGTTTTCCTGCCCCTTCCTCACATCAGGAAACAACCTGGTCTATGCTCTCCATACTCTTCTCCATGTTCATACAATCACACACACCATTTTACCTATATATGATCATATCACACATGCTGAGTTTTTTAACTGTATGTGTAGGGTTTGGGGCTTTGTTTGTTTGTTTGTTTATATCCTCTTTCCTTTTCTGTTCCTCATCTTCACCACATGATTCACCACTCACCCAAACACACACACATACACACACATCTGGGGAAGGGATGGGGGTTCGGTAAAATCACTTGACAAACACTTTTATGCATCTTGCTTTTCTTCGTACTCAAAGTATTTCTCGGAAATACTTCCAAATCAGCCAGTGTGGCCCTACTTCATTCTTCATACATGATTACACGTGCTAGCTGTGGTGGATCCATTCAATCCCCATTCCAAGATCTTCCAAGAAAAGTTGAGAAGCAAGAAACTCTACCCCAGATACCCTCGATTCCAGGACATGATGTAAATGAATTCCACCAATTAGATGGCATCACGTAAGGTCAAAATGGCAGAGGTGAGGTGGAGGTCATTTTCCTGCCCCTTTGGAATGTTTCTGCAGGCAAACAAGGTCATGCACACAATGGGTCTCCTATCGGAGCACACCAGTGTTTGTTATCCGGCCTCCTGGGTGTCAGGAAGCGATCATAGTGGAGCAGTCGAGGCTGCTTTCTGGATCCCAGCTGTGAGTGATCCCTAGCTTTCTGTCCAAAGTCAGTCACAGTTAACAACAGCAATGGTGTCTTAACCTCAGCATAACCTTAGAGGTGGCCTCAGAGCAGTTACCTTCCCTGATGCGTCAGTTCTGTGATGTTTCAGGAGTCACAGCCCTTCTAATCACCGTGTAAAACAATAATTCCTTGTATTAAAACCTTTTCTGCTTAAAATACATGAAGTACTTTCCATTTCCTGCACTTAATCCTAACTGACACACTGATAGAATTCAATCATTCCTTACCTATGTGCATTCATTTGGTCTCCACATTTTTGCACTGTAAACATGCTGCAATAAACATCCTTGACTTAAACCTTTTATTTATATGAAGTACACTCCTGTGAGATTACATTTTAAAGAAGGCAGATTTGAAAGATGAGTGTGTTTTTATGGTAAGAAATGTTTTCAGAACACTTTCCAAAAAGGCAGTAACAATTGCTATTTCTAGTAGCAATTGGACTTCTTTGCAAACCTACCAGTAATAGGTGTTATTGTTTTTCATTTTCCTTAGTCAAAAGTAGTATTAAAATAGGATCTCACGTAGTAGCAACTTATCTCCCTATTAGCAAATTTGAACACCCTTCTGTATGTTTTTGGCCATTAGTACTTGCTGTTTCACAGTACCTACTTCATTTTTATTTGGGGCTCTTTGTTTTGTTTTCTTTGTTGCAGTTTTTGGCCGGGACTGGGTTTGAACCTGCCACCTCCGGCATACAGGGCTGATGCCCTACTCTTTGAGCCACAGGCCCTGCCCCTTGTTTTGTTTTCTTTTTATAAGAAAAGTAAATTATGGTCAAACTTGTGAGAGATCACTGAATATACAGATTTTAACACATTGCAAATGCATTTGGATTTTTTTATTTGTTTCACTTTGTTTTGTTTTGTTATTTGAGACAGAGTCTCACTTTGTCACCCTTGATAGAGTGTGGTGGTGTCACAGCTCACAGGAACCTCAAATTCTTGAGCTCAAATGATTCTCTTTCCTCAGCCTCCCAAGTAGCTGGGATTACAGGCACCTGTCACAATGTCCAGCTATTTTTTAGAGACAAGGTCTCGGTCTTGCTCAGGCTGGTTTAGAACTCCTGAGCTCAGGGAATCCACCAGCCTCAGCCTCCCAGAGTGCTAGGATTATAGGCATGAGCTGCCTTACCCAGCTGTCAAATACATTTGTAATCTATAATTTCTCCATACTATATAGTCCATCATAATCTTTTTCTTTTTATAGATTTTGAGATTTCTGTCTTAAATAAGAAAGTTGTCCTCAAATCCTGGATTGCATTTGCAATTTCTCAAATTTATTTTATAATTTTTATTGTTTTCTTTTTATATTAGCATTTTGACTTATTTGTAATTTCATACTAAACTATGATATAAATTGGGAACCAAGTGATATACCTCCAGATGGAGAACAAGTAGAGCCAACTTCTTTGATTGAATAAATCAACTTTCCTACTGAGAATACATTTCTGATTCTCTGCTTGGCTCCATATTCTTTATCATCCTTTTTCAATCAGATTGGTGTTATTACAGTAGCTTTTGAACATATTCTGAAACCTAGTAGTGCAACAGAATTTTTGCACTATTATTTTTTATATTTATTAGCAACCTGATATACAATTATTCTTCCAAATAATCTTAAACATCACATCACACATTTCAAAACCAGCAAACAAACAACAAAAAAAATACAACACAGTTGGGCTCTAACTGAAATTGCAATAAATTTATTTTAATTTTGGAGAATTGACATTTTTATGATATGATATCTCCTCATCCAAGAATATGATATGACTTTTCATTTGTTCAAATAACATTTTTTACTGTTAAGTACTGCACCTTCTCTAAAGTTTTTTCATAGATACACTATAGTTCTGATAATCACAGTTAATGACATTTTCTTTTCTTTTGCTTTATTTTTTAATTTTTTTTAGAGACAAAATCTTACTCTGTCTCCCTCAGCAGAGTGCTGTGGCATCACAGCTCACAGCAACCTCCAGCTCCTGGGCTTAGACAATTCTCTTGCCTCAGCCTCCCAAGTAGCTGGGACCACAGGTGCCCGCCACAACACCCAGCTATTTTTTGTTATAGTTTGGCCGGGGCTGGGTTCGAACCCTCCACCCTCAGTATATGGGGCTGACACCCTACTCACTGAGCCACAGGTGCTGCCCTGTTTTTTGTTTTATTTTTGTTTTTATTTTAGAGATAGCATCAAGCTCTATCACCAAGGCTAGAGCACAGTGGCACGATCATAGCTCACTGCAGTCTTGAATTTCTGGGCTCCAGCAATCCTTCTCCCTCAGGCTCCCAAGTGGCTGAAACTACAGGAGCACACCGCCATGCCTGGCTAATTTCTTCTTCTTAATTTTTGTAGACACTAGGGTCTTGCTATGTTGCTCAGGCTGGTCTCAAGCTCCTGGCTTCAAGCAATCTTCCCACCTCAGCCTCCCAAAATGTTTAGATTACAGACATAAGCACCTCACCCAACTAATGAACTTTTAAAGATTTACCTGAGTATTGCTAAAATAGAGCAAACCATTCATTTTCTATATTTACTGGCCAAACACTTTGGCAAATTCTCTATTAATTCAAATAGTTTTTTATTACAGACTCAGATTTTCTGAGAAAACAATTATGTGGTATGCAAAAAAGAGAGACTTCTATTTTTTCTTATTGCTTATATTGATATTGATTACAAAAATAATGCACTCCATAAAAATGCAAATTCTACTGTAAGTTCAAATGAGAAGATGATAACTGTTTATCTTGGGAGGCAACACATATGTATCATCATGACCCGCACCTTCAATGACAGGATGGGTTCATACCCTCCATGCAGGAAAGAATTCAAGCACAGAGTCACAATCAGGAGTGAGAGTCCAAGCATGGAGTAAAAGCAGAAGCAGAGGGGTTTACTGAAAATAAAGTTCACTCTTTAAGAGCAAGTAAAAGAATAGACGGATCCAAGAAGGAGCAGTACCACCACCACCCCCAAATTAGGGTCTTTTCTGTTATGTTAATCGCTACATACCAGTCCCAGTTTGCAACTGTCCAAGGTTGGTCATACAAGTCAGGTCTGCTGCAATACACATTATCTATAACTTCCATACAGTCATGCTCAGTCTCTCTTCCACTGACTGGAAGGGACATGGCTGGGTTCAGGGTGTTCTTGCATTAAAGAGTCAAAAATATTCCTTTGTGTTTATTAAAGTGACCACAGAATGGGGTTCTTTTATCCTGAGATCCTGCCCTAGAGTCAGCTTACCAGCTTCTTACACAAGGAGAACACTAGCATCCAGAGCCCATAAGGATGCTGGCCATCCTTTGCCACTCCTTGTAACCACTTAGAGAGGTAAGCTACAGGCCTGGGCCAGGACTCAACCAGCTTGGTTAACACACCTACAGTCATCTGTCCTCTCTCTGAGATATACAGAGTGAAGGGCTTGGCCAAGCCTGGTAACTCGAACGCAGGTACATTTATCAGCCACATCTTTAGCTGGGAGAAGGCATGTTTCTGTTCTCCTCCCCATTCTAAGTGCTCTTCTTCTCCTCCTCTAGTTGCCTCATACAAGGGCTTAGCCAAGACAGCAAAGTTGGGGATCCAAAGACAACAAAAGCTGACCTCACCTAAGAACTCCAAACCTGCTTTCGGCTTGTGCGGGTGGGGAGGCAATTAATGACCTGCCTTCGTTCCATACCTAGATACCTCTACTTCTGCTGGATAGTAAATCCTAGATAGCATACTTGCCACTGGCAAAACTGGGCCTTTTGTTTGGACACTTTATAGCCACATAACTCTAGATGTCATAAAAAACAGTCTGTGCCTCAGGCGCAGCCCTCCTGGATAGGGTGCCCTAAAAAGAGGTCATTGATATATTAGAGCAGCACACATTCTAATTCCTCAGCTGGAAATTTCTGGAGGTCACAAGCCAGCACTTCTCCAAAAATCATGGGTGTTTTGAACCCCTCTGGCAACCTGGTCCATGTGTACTGGATTGCAGTTTCCATGACTGGTCTCTCCCACTGGAAAGCAAACAGCCTCTGGCTTCCTGGAGCCAGCCTTATACTGAAAAAGGCATCTTTTAAGTCCAGGCAAGTGGGCCGCTTGGCTTCTGCTGACAGCAGACTCAGCAGATACAGATTAGGCACGGTAGGATGCAGTGTTACAGTTACATCATTTACTGGGAAATTCTCATTTTATGTTTTAATTTTTCCTCAGGTATCTATATAGACACAGTAGATAACACTTAATACTGCACATATTTTTCCAGTATAGCCAACAGGTGATCTTTGTTGAGTCTTTTTTTTTTTTTTTTTTTTTTTTTTTTTGAGTTTTTGGGGGGTGGGGGGGCGTCAGTGTAAAATAAAATAATTTTTAATATTATATTTTCTTTGTGCAGGATATTTTTTGAGTCTTTTTTTTTTTTT
>CAUYPK010165572.1:0-20015 GCA_963574355.1 Loris lydekkerianus | reverse complement strand
GATTCTGCCCCATAATTGGTTTACACCGTTTGATTTTTCCCCTGGATCTTTGTTGAGGGCCCGTACAGCGCTATGGCCTGAGAAACTGGGAACCTGTTTTGTGTGGTGGGGCTAAGTGATTCTGTCTTGTTTTCAGCTGGTCTCTGTTCAACCCTAGTGAAACAGTTACCATTGGCTGAAGTTCAGGGGGCCTGTGTTTCCATCCCAGATCTGTTTATGGTGGTTGCCTCCTGAGTAGATGCCCAGTTTCCTCTGGTTTCCCAGGGAGACAGCGGGTGTGGCTTCAGAATATCTGGGAGTGAGCCCTATTGTTGCTGAAAGACGGCTGCTGCTCTGCATCTCCGGGCACCGCCACTCCAATGTGGTTCCCTCTCAGCCGACTGTTCTCTCCTCACTCCCATGCCCTACAGTCAGCACTGACCAGCTACAGTTCAGGCCTGTCCACACCCCTCGAGAAATCACCCAAATCTGGACTCCTGGGGTTAAGGGCAGGCCTCCAGACCTCAGAATGAAAGTGGAGGGGAGTGCTGGGAGCTCAGAGTTGCAGTCAGAGAATATATACAGTTTTATACAGTTTTATGCCTGGCAGGAGAATGCCGTGGCACCCTAGTAGGGGAGGTACGTCCAGTTTTTAGAGAGTCTCTCCCGTGGAGTGTAGTGGGAGGACCTTTGAACTCTGCTCTTTTGTTTGTGGGGCACTCCAAGCTGTTCTCATGGGGGAGGGGACTCCCATCCACTTGGTGATGGATTTTGTACCTTTTTTTTGTATCCTTGGTGTTACAGCTTGCCTCAGCGGGGTTGATGTGCATTCTTCAACCTTCTCTCTTGGTGCAGCTCTAACCCACCAGGTTACTTGCTAAATTTCTGTCCTTTAACTCTCCTTCTGGATGGGAGCCTCTGTGGAAAGCTGGCTTCAGTCCTATTTTTATAAATTTTTAAGAGATCATAGTTAATAAAATCTAACCATCCATTCTATCCAAGTTATTTCTTTGAAATCATCTCTGGCCATCTTAATTAAATATGATTTCTCTGAAGACATCTGTTCTAGCAAGTCTTTGACTTTCTATGGCCATCATTGATTTAGCAATCTGTCTTTTTACTTTTTAAATGTACATACATTTTATCTTCCATCTAGTGCTTTGAATGAAATCTCCTCTGGCCTCTTTGGGTACCTTGTTACATCAATTACTTCCTTTACTTATTTTCGAATATTGCATTCTGCTGAGTCTTTGTAATTCATGTTTTTCAATAGATGTTTATTGGAGGTTTCTCTGCTGTGTTTCAGATGTACTGAGAACACAATGGTGAACCAAAAAAGCATGGTATCAGCCTTATGAAGCTTATAGCCTAGTGAGGAAGGGAACAATAAATAAATAATAACATAGAGAAAAAAATTATGAGAAATATTGTGAAAGAAAATGAGATAATGATAAGTATGATAAAAAAGGGAAATATGAAATATAGCAATTTAGACTATAAAGGCTAAAGCATGGATTCTCTAAGAATATGATATTTAAATGGTTAATAAAAGTGAACAAATGAGCAGAAGATAGCCAGGTGAATTTAAGTAGGGACTAGACTTCTAACACACATAACAGGTTGTAGGATGTTCCTGAGGTAAAGAAGATCTTAAAGAAGGCTATAGAGGTGGGAGGCTGTTGAGTTGAGAGTGGGAGGGAATGGCTGTAAGTCAAGTTAGAGGCAAAAAAGTTCATGTTAAGATTCTAGGACTGAATTTTATTTAAAATATAATAGTAAGCCATTGAAAGGTTTTCAGTGTGGGGGGGAACGAATTAAAAATATGAACACACCCATGCATACTTCTTTTAAGAGAGAACTTAATTAAATTTGGAAATTTTTAAATAAAAACAGAAAGGAAGCAAATTGTCCTTTAACATAGTAATTCCAGGGTTTTCATTTCCCTAGAAGATTAAGACCATATTAATAAAGGGTATATAGTTTTCTTGTGAGACTAAATGCTGATTGCTTGCAAAGAAAAGTAATGCTTACTGTGATGAAGTATGTCTTTCAGTAATTCAAGAGGAAACTCTTTAGCAATTATTGATGTTACAACATTAGAAAAGACATCAGAATCAGAAGACATACTATCATACCCCCTCAATAGGACACTTCTGGCATAAAAGGGTTTTAGGGACAATCACCACCTTTTATGTGGGCACTCTTTTCATACCATAGTTAATTGTTATGACTCCACCTCCCCCAGTTCAGAGATGCTGTGAAACTACTGTTTATGATATGGTTACAATGGCTAATAATCATAACATTAAAAGGAGAAATATGCATATATCCAATCATATACATACCCACACAAGGCCTCGTAAACAAACTGCCACAAATGATAACAGAAAAGTGTAAATCTCAACGTCCAGAGGAAAGAAATATATGTAATATTATTAAAAGCTGTCAGTGAAGTGATGTGATGGCCATGCTGTCAAAATAATTTGAAAAGGGATTAGGAGAGTAGAATATCAGTGAAACAAGATAGTCTATGAGTTGTTTATGATTGAAATTGGATGATAGGGGAAGATTATACTTCTTTCAAATTTTGTGTATGTTAGAAATTTTCCATAATAAAAAATACTTTTTAAAGATCTAGTAAGGCAGGGAGATCCAAAAAACAAAAAAGATCTCTGGGAAGGCCTGAAAAACTGCAAAAACTAAGTTCCATGAGAGCAGAGACTTTGCCTATCTTGTTTATAATTGTATCATAGCACACAGTAAATTCTCAATATATATTTGTTTAATGAATGAACACAATAACCTGTTCATTGTGTTCTCCCATAATATGGGAGAATAAAGTCCATAACCTGGGTGGGAGTCTGACAGCTCTGACTGAGAATCCTGGGATTCACTCACTTGTCATACTACATACAGCATTCCATTAGCAATTGGAAGAATAAATACTTCAAGAAAACCACCCCAAGACTCACAAACTTCCACCTTGGGATTCCATGAGAAGTAGCTATATACATGCTTATATTCATATGCTCTCTAGACACTCCTGTGGGAACTGCCATTTCATTCTATTCCTTTAAAAAAAAAAAAAAAAAACAAAACATTTTTTTTTTTGTAGTGGTTATACTATATGCCAAAAACCAAGAAGAAAAACCTGCATGTACTTTAGCCTCCTCTTCTCTCTCTTATTTTATAATCAAAGTGTGGGAAGGGATCTTTTGAAGAAGAGTCAACTCTGCATGTTGTTCTTGGTTCTTTAATAGCCTAAGGACAAAACTGTCTGTTACAAAGGTAATGATGTAGAACCTTAATTAGGGCTTTTGAAATTCAAGACCATTATTGAGGGTCAGAACCTGAGTCAGGAAAACAACCAGTAACATTGCAGTAACAGACATCAAGCACTATTAGATGCCCTCTGTAGACACTCTTTAAAGTTTTAAAGCTACATCATCCCCTCCTCCAGATAACAGAAAGAAAACTCTGCATTGTCAAGAAACAATAGAGCATCAAATCAGGAGAAGGCTGGGTTTGGCAGCAGTAATGCACAGTAACAAGAGTTCATTTCTGTCACACACTATATGTTGATTACAGGTTAGCTGCATCTCTGCTCCTCATGTCTTCTAGGTCCCAGGCTGAGGGAACAGCCTCTGTCTGGGCCAGTTAGTCATAATGGCAGAGGCAAGAGAGAAGCTCATGGCAAACCATGTACTGGCTCCTACAGTTTCTGCTTAGAAGTGGAACACATCACTACTCCCCACACCTCTTGGCCAGAGGAAGTTATATAACTAAGCCAGATTGAAAATAGGGAGAAGCAGCAAATATAAGTGAGTTAGGTTGTAATCTAACCACCAAAGCTCACACAGGAGCTCTTCCCTTCCAAGAACCATGAATCAGAGGGAGGGAAGAAGTGAATCTGTCAGTGAAGCGATGTGATGGCCATGCTGTCAAAATAATTTGAAAAGGGATAAGGGGAGAGAGTAGAATATCAGTGAAACAGGATATTTGAAATTGGATGATAGGGGAAAATTATACTATTATAAAATGGTATAATTTGATTTACTACTATATAATTTGTTCATTCCATCACACTGCAGCAGCTGGAGCACTTGCTGGCTATGGAAACAGCATGCCTCCCGGGGTCATTTCATAATAAATGAATAATACACATTTCACTGAAATTAAAAAATAAACTACTATCTGATATGACACTAGCAATGTGTGGCTTTTGAGCACCTACAATGTAGCCAGTTTGAATTGTGTTCAGTAAGTGTAAAATATCCAAAAGTATGCATCAAATGTCAAAATAATTAGTAACAACCGAAAAGTAAAATATCTAAATGCTTTCTATATTAATTTTGTATTGGGCTACAGTATATTAATAAGTCAATTTGATGTGCTTTTAAGTTTTAAAAAGTATGTCCACTACGAAACTTTAAAATTACGTATGTGGCTCACATTATATTTTTATTGACAATGTTTTTCTAAAATGTAAGGGCTTTTTTCTCTCCTGATGTGATTTAAAATAAAGAGCAGAGCTCGATTAATTAATGAGCTTTGGTATGTTTTGGAACCTTTCTAAAAAACTCCTGCTGAAAAGACCATTAGCATTTATTCAGTTTGAGAAGTCCAGCAGTGGGAATCCTGGAGGGAAGGGTACCTACAGGCGTCCAGCCAATACTGAGAGCAAAATGGTGACCTCCACTAGAGAGGAGGTCATTCTAGTTTAAGAAGGAAGACCCTGCCACAACTGGTTTACATTAAGGCCATAATGAGATTTGTATGGTGAATGTATAAGGGGTGATGGCAGGGTGAGACACACTGGGAAGTGGTAGAAGGAAAGACAATTAGGAGAATATCGTAATGGTCTATGTGAGATGTTAGAGGTTTGGACTGGAGTATTGATGTTGTTATCTTTTCAAAGTGATAGATGTTATGTGTCTATCAAAAAAAAAAAAAAATACCTTTAACTCTCTCACCTGTAGATCTGCTTTCAACTACCACTCTTATTTTCTCTTTACGGGCAAACAAGAGGTATACTCCCTGTTTCTGATTCCCCTCTTCCCATAATTCCCAATTCAGTGCCAAACGGATTTTGTTTGCATTGTTTTGGCAGAACACTTCTTGCCAAGGTTATCAATGACCTACTTGTCACTGACATTGACAAAGGTCCACATTCAGTCCTGGGTTGTTTGACCAGCTATAACATCTGACAACACTGCTTACATCGTTTTTTCTTGAAACAATTTTGCCCACAATTTTTATTGTATGACACTCTCCTCAGTTTTTTTTCTCGCTGATTTCTCTCCAAAATTTTGTTCTTGAACTTCAACCATATTTCCTATCCGTTAATATTGATATGACATGGAACTTTATGTGTGGTCCCTTTCTCAGTCTAAACATTATCCCTGAGCTATCTTACCTATTCCTATAAATAATTTTTCTTTTTAAGCAACAGATTCCATAGCTATATTTCTATAATTCCAACTACTATGTGCATGCTGATAATTCCCAAATGTATTTGCGCAGATTATCTTCCAATCATATGAAGTAAGTCTGTCCAAAATGGAACTCATTACTTGCTCCTTTCCTATGATACTTAACTTGTAAAAAGCCACCATATTCCAGTTGATCAAGTCAAAAAATAGGTATCATCCTTCTCCCTTAACCACAATTCAATCTATTATTAATATCTATTGCATCTCCTAAGCATGCCTAAAATCAGTCCACTCCTTATCATTCTACCCCGACTATGCATTGCTGCCTAAGAAATCCACTAAAGCCCACTTTAATCATGTTGCTACCTGTTAAAAAAAAACCTTCACTAGCTCCCCATTTCCCAGAATGAAGTACACATTTGTTAATAATAATGCCTAGTTGAAATTGTGTTTTATGGCATTAAGCACTGTGCTGAGTGCTTTACATTTATTAAGTTAATTCTCATATAATTTAGTATTCCTATTTTATACCTCAGCAAAATAAGGCTTTGAGCCGATTAAGTTTGTACAGTGAGTAAATGACAAAGGTTGAACTGAGACACCGCATCCTTAAACGCATGCTTTTCTAGAGTTTTCATTAATTGAAACCTTCCTAGCTCTTCAGATTCATCTCCCACTGTCCACATTTCACCCTCTACAACGTATTTGTGGTTTCCCAGATGCTACTGCATTGTGCAATAGGCAAACATTGGTGCTATAAACATGATGTGTTTTTCAGAATATTTAGTATTTTTTAACGGTTCTTTTTAAAAAATTAGTTTGGATTAACATAAGTGTACCTACTCTTAGGTTACATTGTCTATGTTTGTAAAGTAAAGTGCCAGTTGCAGTTGAGTCTTTCAACCCAGGAAATGCGCCCTGTACCCCGACATTGTACCCGATAGGTGAAAGCTGACTAAACTCCCCTCCTCCTCTCCAATCTCTCTTTCCCCAGTTTAATTGTGTTTTTCTGTTGTGTGGGCCTGTAGCTATTCATTTGTTAGTTTTGAGTTAGTATTGAGTACATGGGATGTGTGCTTTTCCATTCTGGGGATACTTAACTAACAATGTTCTTCAAAGTTGCAGATGCTGGCACAGATGCAGAGAAAAGGGAAAATTCATACACTGTTAGTGGCACGGCAAACTAATAGAGCCTTTTTGGAAAGAAATATGGAGAATCCTCAAAGAACTAAAATTAGATCTCCTATTTGATCCAGCAATCTCATTACTAGGTATCTACCCAGAAGAAAAAAAAATGGTTTTATCACAAGGACATTTGCACTTGAATGTATGTAACAGCTCAATTCACAACTGCAAAGAAGTAGAAATACCCAAGTCCCCATCATCTCCTGAATGGATTAATGAAAAGTGGTGTATATACTATGGATACTGTTCAGCCATAAAAAAAGAAGACGACTTTACATCTTTTGTATTTACCTGGATGGAATTATAGTATTTAGTCTTTTTTTAAAAATAATGAGAACATGGTAAGAAAAATAAAAACAGACAGAAGGACTTTTCTACATGTATTTTATAGGTACATTTTTATTTTGAATTTCAGGTGGGACAACACTATAATATTTTGGTCAGTAGAGCATATAAATTTCTTAATCCATTTCTACAAAGACTTCCAACCCTTTTTTTCTCCTAATTCCTAATCGCCCTTCAGCAGTTACTTTAAAAATCACTTTCCCCAGGAAGACTTTCCTGACTGGGCCAAATGTTCAGAGTGTTTAATCACTATTATGTCACATTGTATTATTAAAAGATTAGGTTCCTTGAAGGTATAAGCTTCTTTCCACACATTTTTATTCCCCAAATCTAACATAAATAGGTTAACATAAAATAGGTTTTTTTGAAACAGAGTCTCACTCTGTCAGTCCAAGTAGCATTCCCTGGCGTCATAACTCAGAGAAGCCTCAACTCTTGGGCTCAATTGAGCCTCTTGTCTCAGTCCTCCTGAGGACTACAGGCACCTTCCACAACACCTGCTTGTTTTTAGTGAACATCAACTTATACAAAGCCCAGCAAACAAACTGAGACTTGTGGTCTCTACCAATATCTATTTTAATTTTTACTATGACACAGCCTTAATTTTCACTGCATCATTCATTCATCCAATAGTCATAGTTGATTTACTTATACTATGTGTAAAAGAGATTTTTTTTAAATGAAATTAAAGTAAGTCATAGCATCACAGGAAATGTTGAACAAGCTTCCCAGTCAACAGGAACCATCAAACTCCAGGAATCATAGCAACCAAAACTTGTTCATTCATGGACCTTTTCTTTAGAATGTTACTGCGTTTAACTGGCTCAATAACAATCATGCATTCTGGGTATCTCTGTTCAAGATACAAACTATTGATATAGAGAATCTCATTGATTTTGCTTGAATATATGCCCATCTCTTTGACCAAGGAAGAGAGATTTACTGCAAACATAAGTTGGGAGATCATTTGTCATGCTAAAAGTTGTGACTTTAATATAGATAATACTTTAACAACTATCAGATTTTAGTTCTTTTTCTTCAATAAGCTAATGCCTGTTGGCATGTAATTTTCCAGAAGGTATATATTAATTTAAGTTACTTTAGGAGTGTATGTTCAAAAGACAAATTAAAATCATACACGTACACACACACAAAAATACAAGCACATAAAACCTTTCAAAGACAACTAAGGCAAATTATCATCATGTAAGACTTAGTAGGAGCTGAAAAAGCAATATTGATCTTATGAGATCTTGTCTGAGTTTTTCCTTCAAATTCTAATTCTTTAGATTTGTACTGTGTTCTTTTTCCCCTGAGTTTCTCTAACCCTACCATCTGCTGACCTCTCTCTCTTCTGAACTCTTTTAAGATTTAACTGACTACGTACTTCTTTATATAAATTTATTTTGCCAAATTATCTGTTTCAAGATGAAAACTAAATTTCAAATTTCTTTGTATCCTTGCATACAATTGGAACTCTACTCAATAGAAACTTAATAGGAGTTCAGGGATAACCTCTTTCAATATCTTAATATTTACAGATGACAAGATTGTGATCTGGACATGTAAAATGACATTTCCAAGGCCATCTTGAAATATAACTGAAGACATAGGTTGCCTGCCATAGGATCCAGAGTCAGATTCAATTCAGGATTTGTTAACTGATAGAATGCAATCACTATTTAATTAAAAATAGGCTGAAATAAAATACTAAAACAAAAACTATCCTGACAAAATAGAGGTATTAAATCACATTATTATTTATGTGGTCTATTATTTATTAATTGGTCTCTTCAGTATTTGGACTACAAAGTATGAGTATATATTAACAAAAAACTTAAAAGGGACTACCTCTAATAAGGGATACAAGTAATGAGACTGGGGTGGAGGCTTTTGCCTGTAATCCTCCTATAGTCTGAGAGGCCATGGCAGGCAGATTACTTGAGCTTAGGAGTTCGAGAGCAATCTGAGCAAGAGCAAGACTCCATCTCTACTAAAAATAGAAAAATAGCTGGGCATCGCGGTAGGCTCATGTAGTCCCAGCTACTCGAAGGTGAGGCAGGAGAATTGCCTGAACCTGGGAGTTTGAGGTTGCTATGAGCCCTGACACATGGCAGCCTAGCCTAGGGCAACAAATCTGAAATTAAAAAAAAAAAAAAAAAAAAAGCAACAAACATGTTTTTTTATCATAGTTTCTGTGAGCTTTTTAGCTAAGAATTTTGGCCATAGGTCTTTTATGAAGCTGCAGTCAACTTGTCTATTGGGACATCAGTCACTTGAACCCTTGCCTGGAGCTGAAGAATCTACTTCCAAAATAACTGTTGATAAGAGCCCTCAATTCTGTACCATGTAATGTAAGCCTCTTCATACATGTTTGAGCATCCTCATTGTATGGCTACTGGTTTCCCCCAAAGCAAGTAATCCAAGAGAAAGCTAGTCAGAGACCACAAAGTCTTATGAAAGTCTAACACAGTCACTTCCACCATATTTTATTCATTAGAGTCACTAATATAGTTCATATCCATGGGGAGGAAAATTAAGCCCCACCTTTAGAAAGGAGACCTTTAAAAGAATTTCTGGGTATGTTTTAAAACTACAGCACTACCTTTGACACTGGCCAAGTGCTATGTCAGTGACTCTTCCAGTAGCCTCACAGAGAACTGACTGCTTGCCTGCCTCACTACAGGGGGTAGACTCCAGTGATGTGCTGGTTAATGTTTAATAATTGATTTTCTAGAAAACAAAATGTAAGCATATGTAAGTATGTACCTAAGTTTTACTGATAAAAACAAGGTGTAGCACACAATTTACAAATATTAATAAAATATACAATATTTTGTATTGTAAATGTCAGATAGCCAATTTCACAAAATGTTTTAGTTTGTTTTTTCCAAATGCTTGTATGTGTAACATTTTCTGCATTACTTTCTTATCTTTGGACAATCAACAGAACGGTAAATCAAGCCCAGACTTGCAGTGTTTGCCAGTTTCCATGGTGTAAATGTTGCCATCACAGCTAATTTCAAGTTACCAATATGACATCACAGAAGGCAGAGTTCAAAAGAGATTCATAGAGCACACCATTAGACTTTATTTTCACCATACATAGTATAGACACAATAGATGTAAATTACCTGGGAAGCATAAATCGTAATAAAATGAAGTAAAATAATTAGGAAATGAGGAGTTTTGAGTATTTATTGCATTGTTTTTAATAAGTAATATAATTTTAAGTTTATATTGTATAAGTTAGTTTTTAATGAAGTCTATGTTTAATTACTAGTTTGTAAAGTTCTTGAAAAATTAACAATCAGTTCACAGTCTGGTAACAACTGGTTTCTGTATACCACTCACTAGAAACAACTTTCCCAGCTATTTTAACACTCAGAATTAAGTTCATGAACCAACTAAGAAAAATAACACCTTGTATTAGCAGTTTGAGAGAGGGATATTAGTCTAAACAAGGGGAAAGTAGAACTTGTGAATAGAGAGATGAAATCTTGACTTGTTTTTTTTCTTTTAAAGATATCCATTCTTATGGAGATTTAAGTACAACACAAAAATGTTAAAGAATTTATTAAGCAGAAGGATGGGATGCTCACCACTGAGACACCAACCAGTGATCTGGAGGACAAAGTTAGATATCAAAATACAAAAACAAAAGCTTGACATTTTGCAAAGTACACTATAAACAAGTACATCATAGATTATTATGTTATGATTAAAAAAATGTATATTGATAAACACTCAGAATTATGTAAGTTACTGCTTAATATTGCTTAACCATGCAAATAATTTATATTCCTCCTACCTTCAAAATAAGCATATGATATTTCTAATTAATTAATTATTAATAATTAATTAATTCTAACTAACACAACATTCCGGTTTTATGATTACTGCAATTTGAAAGTCATGGTAAATTTAAAAACTCAAATTTTTCCTTTACAACACATTTCTGTGGTACTGGTACATATTAGATACAATTTTAACATTTATATTGTAATGCTAATCTTACATCCCAAGATCATTAGCACAATTTTACCTTTATAAAATTCCGGAAAATACAATTTAAGACTATGCTCTCTAATATAGGCAAACTGAATTAATTGGTAGCATGCACCACGTGCCAGTTTGTTCCCTAATAAAAACAAAATACACCTTGATATGCAACATCACAGCCAGCAGAGGGAGCTCAGACTTCTTTGTTTTGTTTTAACTTGCTAAGGAAAATTTTTTAAAGCTCCTGTATTCTAAAAAATAATGTTGTTAGTACTTAAATAATACAATTGTTTTACTAAGCAAAAATGATATCATACTTGTAGTTAAAATGGCAAATACATTTCTCTATAAAAAAGATATTGTTATTTTTAATTTAGAAATGCCAATTAAAATGATTATTTTTCTAATTGCCTTCATTTCAAAAAATATTTTATGAATATTTATAGTTCAGAAAAAGCAGACTAAACTAAAATAAAAAACCTTGTAGCTACAAGTATAAAACATGATACATAAAATATGACACATTTCAAATTTAATTCTCACGTATGAAATAAATGTATAATTTAAATATGTGCTCATTCACTCAACTTCCAGTCTCTCCAGATACACAGATCAATGCCATTATTTAGTTTTTTATGAATCTTTCCAGAATTTCTTTATGAACATACACATATGAATATAAAGTTTTACTCTAATCAATCCTTTTCCTATGCATATCATACACACTATTCTGTATTTTTTTTTTTTATTTCAGGTTAAACAACTAGGTTACATTTGCCTTTGTTGGGTAGAGTCCCTCTTGTAGTTGTGTTGCTCACCCAAGAGGAGTGCCCTATACTCTTAGGTTGTGCCTATTAATTCGGACTACATCAATCCCCTCACCAACTTGAATTGAACTGAGTTTTTCTCTTCTGTGGGAGCGTATTAGATCATCTACTGGCTTTATACTAGTATTGAGTATGCTGGATACTTGCTTTTCCATTCTTGTGATACTTTACTAAAAAGAATGTGTTTCACCTCCATCCAGGTTAATACAAAAGATGTAGTCTCCATCTTTTTTAATGGCTGAATAGTACTCCATGGTATACATATACCACAGCTTGTTAATCCATTCCTGGGTTGGTTGGCATTTAAGTTGTTTCCCCATCTTGGCAATTGTAAATTGAGCTGCAATAAACAATCTACTGCAAACGTCCTTATGAAAAGAGGATTTTTTTTTTCCCTTCTGAGTAGCTTGACTAGTAATGAAATTGCAGGATCAAATGGGAAGTCTAATTTGAGTACTTTGAGGATTCTCCATACTTCATTGCAAAGAAGCTGTATTAGTTTGCAGCCCCACAAACAGTATAAAAATGTTCCCTTCTCTTCACATCCATGCCAGCAGGTGCAGCTTTGGGACTTTGCGATGTGGTCTATTCTCAGTGGGGTTAAGTGATATCTCAGGGTGGTATGATTTGCATTTCTCTAATGATTAGGGGTGATGAGCATTTTTTCATATGTGTGTTAGCCATTTGTCTGTCTTTCTCAGAGAAGGTTCTGTTCATGTCTTTTTCCTAGTGATAGATGGAATTGTTTGCTCTTTTCTTGTTGATTAATTTGAGTTCTCTATAGATTCTAGTTATAAATCCTTTGTCAGATTCATACCCGGCTATAGCTTTTCCCATTCTGAAGGCTGGCTTTTGCTTTGGTTGTCGTGTCCTTAGCTGTGCAGAAGCTTTTCAGTTTAATTAAGTCCCATTTGTTAATTTTTGTTGTTGTTGCAATTGCCCTAAAGTCTTCTTCATAAAATCTTTTCTCAGACTGACATCATCAAAAGTTGTTCCCACACTTTCTTCAAGATTTTTATCATTTTGTGTCTTAGATTTAAATTTTTTTATCCATTTTAAGTCAATTATTGTAAGTGGTGAAAAGTGCAGGTCCAGTTTCAGTCTTTTACATGTGGTTATCCAGTTCTCCCAGCAGCATTTATTGACTAGGGATTCTTTTCCCCAGTACATACTTTTGTTTATCAAAGATCAGATGGCAATAAGAGACTGGTTTCATCTCTTTTCTATTCAGTTCCATAGCTCTATGTCTCTATTTTTGTTCTAATGCCCTGCTGTTTTTATTACTGTGGATTTGTAATACAGCCTGAAGTCTGCTAGGGTGATGACCACAGATTTGTTTTCATTACCTAAATTCCATGTTACATGGTTTCATACAAAACAAAACTATTTTTCCAGTTCTTCAAAGCATAATGTTGATATTTTAGCAGGGATTGCATTGAATCTGTAGATTGCTTTGGGTAATATAGACATTTTAGCAATGCTGATTCTTCTTTGCCAAGAGCATGGTATATTCTTCCATTTGTTGATGTCTTCTGCTATTTCTTTTCTTAGGGTTTTACAATTCCCTCTGTAGAGATCCTTCCCCCCTTTTGTGAGGTATATTCCTAGGTATTTTATTTTCCTTGAAGCTACTGTAAAGGGTATTATGTCTCTGTTTAGTTTCTCAATGTGGCTGCATATACAAAGGCTACTGATTTGTGGACATTGATTTCATACCCTGAAATTTTACTGTATTTCTTGATCACTTCCAAGAGTCTTGTAGTTGAGTCTCTGTAAGATCATATCATCAGCAAAGAGGGAGAATTTGATTTCCTCTGCCCCCATTTGGATGCCCTTTATACTGTTCTCTTGGCTGACTGGATTCACTAGAACTTCCAGCTCTGTATTGCACAGTTTTAAAAAAGGACATCCTTGTCTGGTTCCCATTCTAAGTGGAAAAGCTTTCAGTTTCATTCCATTCAGTATGATATTAGCTGTGGGTTTTTTTTTATAGATGGCTTTGATCAGTTTAAGAAATGTGCCATCTCTGCCTGTTTTCTTAAGTGTTCTTGTAACTAATATATCATGGAAATTTTTGCATAAGTCTACAATAGATTATTTGTACTTACTTTTTTAACATTTATATAGTGTTTGGCAAGCACAGAGTAATAATATCTCAATTTATTTACCTGTCCCCACTTAATGAAATTTTTGGATTGTTTCCAATATTCTTTCAGACAAACGCTTCTTCAGTAATGAGTTTGTATATTCATGTACTATTTTGTGCATGTGAAGATTATTTATATGAAGGATAAAGTCCAAAAAGTAGGATTGCCATATAAAAGAACATATGTGTTTATAATAATGGTTAATATTACCATTATTAAGGCTTTACCAACTTACATGTCCTCAGAAGCAACACACCTATTTCCTCACAATATTGCCTACTTAGTATTATAAAACTTTGAAGTTTGCTAGTCTGATTGATGAAAAATGTTTCTCATTGTAAATGTAATGTACAATTCTCTTTATTTTGAGTAAGTTGAACATCTTTTTGCATCAGCGTCATTTGTATTTCCTTTCCATTAACTTTATGCTCATATCCCTTGCTTATTTTTTTGGTTCTTATTAATTTGTAGGAAGACTTTATTTATTAGGGAGATTAGCCTTTTGTGATACATAGTGCCCCTTTGGTAAGTATTTTGTCTTCAGGTATTTATTTAGATTCAGGAGTTTTCATATATGTGAAGGTAGTCAAATTTATCATCTTAACAATGCCTTTTAGATTTGGTCATAGCAGAGCATACCCATCCCTAGGTTATAGAAAATTCCCCCATTTTTTTTTTTTCTAGTAATTTCATAGATTTTTTTTTTTTTAATCATTGAAATCTTTAGATTTGGACTTGATTCTGAAGACAATGCAAGTTAGGGATTCACCTCCATTTTTCCAAATGGCTACCAAATATTCTGTTATCACCTGTGTCAAATACTAAATTTTCTTAAGCTTCTGATTCTTAGAAATAACTCTAATTATTCTTAGAACAATTTTTATTCTTCTCTAATTATTGGTGCTTATATATTTTATTACTCTATAATTTTGGACTCTTATCACTACTCCTCTTTTTCAGAATTTTCCTAGCTATTTTTGATTATTTATTTTTCCCAATAAGATTTAGGATCAAAATGTGTACTAAAAACAACTAAAGTTGATATTTGTTTTCTTTGGTTTTGTTTGTTTATTTTCTGAGACAGAGTCTTCCTCTACCAGCCTTGGTAGAGTGCTATGACATCGTAGCTCACAGCAACCTCAACTCTTGGGCTCAACCAATCTTCCTGCCTCAGCTTCTCAAGTAGCTGGGACTACAGGCACCCACCACCACTCCCAGCTAGTTTTTCTATTTTTAGTAGAGATGAGAGTCTTGATTTTGCTCAGGCTGGTCTTAAACTCCTGAGATCAAGAAATCCACCCACCTCAGCCTCCCAGAGTGCTAGAATTATAGGAATGAGCCTGGCCTAAAGTTGATATTTGTTATTTGTTTTGCATTAATATTTTAAACTTTTTAAAAAATGTATGTATTTATAATGCTGATTCTTGCTTATCTATTTTTTCTTTTATATCTTTCAGAAGCAGTTCCTACACATACATTACATTTTTCTTTAGTTTTATCTTTATACTGTTATTGTACGTTGGACTTTTAAGATTATATTTTATGTTGTGTGTATATAGGAAAGCTATTTATTTTGGTTAATGAATTTCTACCTCGCTGCCCTACTTTATTTTTCTATTCTTACCTTGGATTTTCTGGGTGCTAATGATAATAATACCAATAACAATAGTTTTAAATTCTTTCAAATTTTATATGTCCAGTTTATCTTTCATTATTTCTCTTGTCAGTAGCCATACTGCAATAACAAATTATAGAGTAAGAATTGGCAGACTGATTTTAAGAAAAATGCTTATCATAAATTTGATCGTAAATATCATATTAACTTTTGGACAGAGATAAATGTGATTTTCATTGTTGTAAAAAAGTATCAATGCCCATTTCTATTTCATTGAATATTTTTTAGTAAAAGTAGTGGTTGCATTTTGTCAAAATCCTGTTCACTGTGTGAGGTTTAGGATTGTATGATTTTTCATTATATATGTAGTATGTATTACCATCATTATTTGTACTAATAGAGATTTGTGAAGGTTGTCAGACTCAAAATGGAGTCACTTGTGTTAAAACCCCTAACAAATGGAGCCAGGGAAGGCCATGAAAGGAGGGTTGTCATGCATGAATGCCTAATAACAAGAACTAGCACAAAAGACTGTAAAAACCACAACCTTGCACAAAGAGTTTTGCAACCTTGCACAAAAAAATACCTCTGTGAGAATATCTACAATTGCCTCTCCAGCCTTGTGTTGGTGCCATCCTTGTTATTGACCCTGGTAGCCAAGGATAATTATCTCAAAACAATTATTTAATCCCCCTCATTTTTTTCTTTAAAAACCTTTGCCTTTCTTTACTACTCTAAATATACATAGTTTACTATAGCATGCATATTCCCACTGCAGTACTTCATTCTCAAATAAATGTCTTTTTTTTTTTTAACTTCTTTTTTTTAAGAAAGCCTCTCTGTTATTTAGGTTAACAACTCTAATATTGAAGCTTTCTTGCATTATTAGGAAAAGTATCAAATAGTCTTTTTTTATTGTGATGCTAGATTCAGTTATCATTTGTCTAAGATTTTTGCACTGATATTCATAAGTAGATTGGTATATAGTTTTCTGCACATCTTTTTTCAGGTAGTGGTATCAGTATTTACTCACTTTATAAAACCAGCTTAGGAGTTTTTCTTTTTTCTCCTTGGTCTAGAATATTTTAAATAGTACAACGAATGTGTGATCTTGAAAGATTTAGTTAAATTCCTCTGGAGCTGTTTGGGTCTAGGACCTTTGAAGACTTGGGTCTTTAACTCCTTTCTCTATTTCTTCTATGGTAATTGACCTCTTTAAATCTTTTCTCAGAGGTTGGCTTTCGTAAATTATTTTCTTAGAAAATCTGCTTTTCATTCAGATTTTCTAATTTTGGAGGGTAAGGATACTGTTTTGAGCAAACCATTCTCATGATTTTAAGTTCTTCTGTTTCTTTTTTTTACTCTTCATTTTGTTTATTTTGTATTATTCTATTTCCTCTTATTTTTATTTTATTTTGCATTATGCTTTTTTTTTTTTTTTTTTTGAGACAGAGTCTCATTATTTTGCCCTCAGTAGAGTACTGTAACATCACAGCTCACAGAATCTCAAACTCTTGGACTTAAGCAATTCTCTTGCCTCAGCCTTCAAAGTAAGTTGGGACTACAGGCATCTGCCACAATACTTGGGTATTTTTTGGTGGTAGTTGTTCTCATTGTTGTTTGGCAGGCTGAGGCTGGGTTTGAACCTGCCAGCTCCCATGTATGTGGCTGGCACTCTAGCCACTGAGCTACAGTCGCTGAGCCTTATGCTTTTTTCTTGATTATTTTATTTTATTGTTATTATTTTTTTGACTATTCATTCAATTTTTTATTGTATCAGGCCTGATCCTATCTATAGCTTCAGGAAATTCAGTCACTGCAGACGCCGTACTTAACACTAAAGCAAACAACTTTAGTTGTTTCATCATTGCTTTTGGGACTTGACTGATTTTTTCTAATTACTAGCTGTATAATTATATTTCTGAATTATATTATTTTTAGCTTTTTAACTCAATAATTTTTGCTTTTATCTGGTTAATAAAAAGTTTATACCTTTCTTCTGCTTATTTTATAATTCCTTCTCAATCTTTTGAGAAAGATGCTTGATATATTTCATTTCATTTTTATTCATATAACTATTATGCTAGGAATTTTTCTTCTCAAAATTGCTTGAGAAAATTGTTTTAAAATTATACTTAAAATTACAACAAAGAAAAGATTACCCTATTACTTACAGAAATAAGAAAGAGAATTCAAATCAGAGTCATAAAGGCATGAGCTGAGGCTCTGGCAGCCATGGTAAGAAGGAGGAAGTGTCTCATAAACAGAAACCTCATGCCTTTGTGTAGGTCTTTAGTCTTTATTAACACTATCTAAATACACATAATATTAAGTCCAGTCTGAAAAATTAAACTAAATTGGTGATATCTCTGGCCTGGATACTTCCAACACTTTAGAATTAAGACACAATGGAATTCCAACAGAAGGAACATAAGCCAACCAAACATGATCAACTCCTAGTTTTAAAATTATCTTGCTACAACTGCAATATATATTAAAAACAGCATAAAAAGAATTCTACATTAAAATTTTCTAGAAAAAATAATGAGCAAGGAAAGAAAGGAATTCTGAATAGAATTAGAACCAGTTAAAAGATTGCATCAGTAATTAAAAATCTATATAGTCACTGTGACACACATGTAATTTATCATATCCAATATCCATTTTACTGTGGATAAAATACCTTTCTTCTATGGTAATGAAATGTTTAGGTAGGCACAATACACTTAATAAATGTTACAAGAGGCCAGGTATAGTGGCTTATGCCTGTAATCCCAGCACTTTGGCAGACTGAGGCAGAAGTATTACTTGAGGCCAAGAATATACAACAGCCTGAGCAAGCTAGTGAGACTTCATCTCCACACAAATTAAAAAATATTAGCTGGGTGTGGTGGCACATGCTGTAGTTGCAGCTACTAGGGGAGGCTGAGGCATGTAGATCCCTCTACCTGAGGAATTTGAGGCTACAGTAAGCTGTAGTCATGTGAATGCACAACAATCTGAGCAGCAGAGTGAGATCCTTAAAAATGTAAAAAAGTGTAAAAAGTGTGACAAGAGTTAATAAGCCTATGTGATATGTAGAAGTGTTATCATTATGTTTTTGTTGTTGTTGTTAATGAGTTCAATATTTGTTTCTGGTCTTGAACTCCTGACCTCAAGTAGTCTGACTGCCTTAGCCTCCCAGAGGGTTGGGATTACAGGCATGTGCCACAGTGCCTGGCCTATAGTATGTCTTCATACTATTTATATAAAATGTCATACACAAAGTTTGGTGTACTAGTCTATGAGGTTGGGCAAATAATAAACCTGGATAATCCAAACACCAAAGAAAATATAAAAAAATACTATCACTATAGCAGTTGTCTTATGGCCCCTTATATGATCAATTTACAGCCCTCCCCTAGAGAAAACCATTGTCTTAGAACTTTACATGAATAGAATCACACAGTATATACTCTTTTGCAAAAGCTTTTTTTCACTCAGTATTGTTTCAGACACTTATGGATATTGTTGTATATATAACTATTGCATTGATTTTTATTTCTAAATAGTATTCCATTGTATGAATATATCAACTTTATCCATGTTTCTGTTGATACTAGGCTATTTTAAGAGTAAAACTGCTATAAACATACTTTTACAGATCTGTTTATAGACATACTTTTTTTTTTTGCAGTTTTTGGCCGGGGCCGGGTTTGAACTTGCCACCTCCCGCATATGGGGCAGGTGCCCTACTCCTTGAGCCACAGGCGCTGCCCCTGGACATACTTTTTTTTTTAATATACTTTTTATTCATTTGAAATTATCTTTATATAATTCTCATTTTTGAAGGATATTTTCATTGGGATACAATTTTGTAGTTGGACAATACTTTTCTTCTAGCCCTTTTAAAAATGTTCTGACACTGCCTTTTTGTCCTCCACTGTTTTTGAAGAATAGTTGGAAGTCATTCATGCATATTATTGTTGTCCTCTGTGTGATATGTCATTTTATTTTATTATTTTTTTAATTTATTTATTTTGTTAAATCATAGCTATGTACATTAGTGCAATCAAGGGGTACAATGTGCTGGTTTCATATACAATCTGAAATATTCTCATCGAACTGTTCAATGTAGCCTTCATGGCATTTTCATAGTATTGTATATAGACATTTGTATTCTGCATTTAGTAAGTTTCGCCTATACACATTCTAAGATGCACTGTAGGTGGGCCCCACCTATTACCTTCCCTCCACCCTAACTTCTCCCCTCCCTTCTCCTCCCTTCCTCTTCCTTCCCCTCTCTTTGCCCTTTCCCCATATTCCTGTGCTATAGTTGGGTTATAGCCTTCGTGTGAAAGCTATAAATTAGCTTCATAGTAGGGCTGAGTACAATGGATACTTTTTCTTCCATTCCTGAGATACTTTGCTAAGAAGAATATGTTCCAGCTCCATCCATGTAAACATGAAAGAGGTAAAGTCTCCATCTTTCTTTAAGGCTGCA